>PVLA01002641.1:0-253379 GCA_004027455.1 Hydrochoerus hydrochaeris
AAAAGAAAGTGCTCTAAAAGAGATAACTGTATGTATACTTAAGTGTGTAGGATTGATAACCATGTTACTAAGTTTTTGTTGGATCAGTGAACAGAACTGTTTGCAGCCTCACTGTTTGAATGTCCACTTTGTATGCTTTAATTTTGTAACTTGAACAACTATATCCAAGAAGACAATATGTAATGTATCAAATAGTGATATCTTACTGTTTATTTTTTTTGAAATTCTGTATTGTTTCTACTCTTTTTTCTGTTTGCTTCCCCCCTCTTTAAATAAAATTAAAAAAAAAAAGACACAACTGGTATCCAAGAACCTGATACAGACATTCTATGTTCCCTGTAACTCAGACAAATCTATCACTGTTTGTTAAAATGGAACCCTATCACTTGCACACCACACACACTTAGTTGTTACCTTACCTCAAAACCAATCCCAAATTTCAAAACTACCATAGGCTAGTCAAAGACCTTACCTTAAAATGAAGTTAGTTGTGAAGTTTTCAAGCATATACAATAGTGCAATGATTCACCATGTAGCCATTACCCAATTTCAATAATTTGCCATTCTAGTACCATTTATCTGCCCATTTCTCTGCTATATTTTTAGGTGGATCCCAGATAGCACGAACTTTCATCCACAAACTAAACACTTCAAGATTTCTCCAACTGCTAAAGATTTTCAACATCGTGACCCCTATTCTCATATCTAGACAAAATGAGGAATATTTCCTCATTGTCATAGACTTCACTTGATTTCCATCTCTGTCCTAACATGCAAGAAGACTGACGATGGTGTGTGTGCATGTTTGTGTACACATATGTACGTGCATGTGTCAAAACACCGCTGATGCCCAACCCTGGATCCTCTGCCTACCTGATTCACTGGCAGCCAAGCAGGGCAGTTTTCTGCACCCTGACAACTTCCCTCTTCCCACTGCCAGAGACAATGCTCCACATGCTCCCAGGAAGTGCAGGAGAGTTAGTGCAGAACTGACAGGGCTGGGCACAACCAGCAAGCACTGCAGGACAGGAGGAAGAACTTTTGGACAGGTGTTCCAGCTGCTCAGACTCAGCACTGCTACACAACTTCCCAGAGGGGACCCCAAGCTGAACCTGCTCAGTAGCCTGCTAACAGACAGGACCTTGCTGGCTTTTTCCCTGCTCTGCACGCATACACACACATTCGCACGCACACACAGTGCCACACAGTGGGGATGGATGATTGATTCCTGATGAAATTACATCACCCCATGTGTACAGCTTACTGTGGGCACCGAAGTACAGGCCGATGATAATGAGTGAGCCAGTTCTTTCCCCTAATCAGTTACAGACCTGCTCCATGTCTTGTGAAATGAGCCCTGAGAACATTTCCCAGAGCTGCTAGCCCTCTCAGACCAGCTAGCTTTCCAGCTACACCTTGCCTATTTCTCACCGCTGTTGATTTTCTAGGTCTCGCTGCCCGTAGGATATACAACACGCTTTCTGGTCCTGGAGAACTTCAGATAGATAAAAATCCACACATTCCTCAGACAGGGGCCTTTCTTCCTTAAATGATGAAGAGAACAATGGGGAGCAAGGTTTGGGGGCGTGAGATGGAAAAGCTGGGGGCCTGGCTTCTCAGCTCACTTGTGGAACTGCCCTTCGGAGCAGAGCTGGGTCCAAATGGGTCTGTTTTGTTCACAAATCAACAACCTTTCTCTGTCAGCCTCTGTTTAGAAGCAGTCTGTCTCTATTACTTTAAACTACACAGAATTTCAAATGGCATCCATCCAGTAACCTTTAGTCCACATTGTTTTTTAAATTAATTTATTTTTTTAAACAGGGTGTCTCGCTACATAGGCTGGCTTTGAACTCACTATGGAGACCAAACTGGCCTCAAATTCAACACCCTCCTGCCTCAGGCTCCCGAGCACTGGGATTACAGGTCTGTGCCACCACGATCAGCTCCATACTTTCTTAAGTGTATGACTTACACCACTTCCAGTGTAAGATAAATTCAATTATTTATCTGTTGGTGTCCCTCTTTCTGATGACTTGTGTCTTTCCTAACACAACAGAAGTTCAGAAAATTTATTGGGTAAATAAACAGAGATAGCCTGGGGTAAACTCTTCTTTAGGAAAGATGAAATTTCCAGGTGATACATTTTGAATGAAGTGTCAATCTGACACTATTATTTTGAAACATGATGAGAAATTCCAGAGCCTCTATATCTGCAAATAAAAAAACCCCACACACTCAGAAGAGGTTGGCAGAAGCCAAGATCCTGTTGGTGAGCTGACCACAAACTATATCACAAACACACAAAGGTGTTTGTCTTATTCATTAAAAAAAATTTACCTCTAGGACACTCCCCAAAGCATACATTTTCAACTGAGTTTTTCAAGGAGAAAAGGTACTACATAGTTACAGTATGATCTGAGAACAAAATCCAATAATATCTGATCTTAAAAAAAAAAAAAAGGATTATAGCTGTGTGCCTGCCTGTGTGTTTTTGATCCACTAGAGAATTTCTTTCTTCCTACGTAATTCCTAGAAACTGCCAGCAGATGGAGTCCACACTCCACTCATTCACTAAGAATTGCCAATTGGGCTCCAAATTCATCAAATATAAAGAAAGCCCTACAGAGTATAGACACATAAAAAAGGGTAAGGCCCGGTAAGATGCATTAAAACTACCTCCTCGAACCTGTCTGCCTATGGGCGCCAGCTGGGGATTCTTAGCTGCCTCTGGTTTCCTAGAGATTATTCAGGAGCCTCGGGGCTTCATGTAGGTTGAGCCAGGGAAGAAAGACACTGGCTGGGCAGGTGGTAACTGTCAGTGCAACTGGAAGACCTCCCTACAGGGCACAGAGCTGCACCTTACACTGGCTGAAACCAAGATTTTAAGAAAGAAAAAAATAAAGGGTTCAGGCTCCAGGCTATAGCAGGCCCTGAGAAGACAGGAAATGGCCCTTGCTGTTAGGAGGCGAAGGCCCTGCAGATGCTTTCCTCAGCACCGCCTCACGGGCGACAAATCAATCAATGCATTAAGAGATGTTAGAATCCAAGATGACTCATCCAAAGGGAATTAACTTTTTAAACGGGCTCCAATCAATAAATAAACAAAACAAACACTGCCCTGTGTGATATACGATGCTTGGCAGTTCCCAGAGAATAGCCACAGCCTTCCCGTTTGCTCTCACAGTGGTGATGTGAAGGGCACTGTTGTTTTTGCTGCATGGGTGTGGAAACAGAGGCTCTGGACAGGTGAGCAGCCAGCCAAGACAAGTGCGCAAAATAGTCACTTAGCTCCTCAGCTCAACTCAAAACTATTCTAACCGCGCACGGATGCTTGGGACAGAAGGAAGGATGTGTCATGTTGTTGCGGGCAGCTGAGTCAGTCAGAAATATTATAGGCAGTGAGACAGGGCTGGGTCCTCAAGAGAGCCTGTGCAGACACCTGGCCTCAAGACAGAAGGCCAAACAAATGCACCCATATCCCAAGGATTGGTACCCTAAATAGCTCCCATCCCCCTAGGAAAGAGTCACTGCTCCCTAAGAAGGCCCACTTTCTATGTGACTGGCTTCCCCATTTGTCCCTAATGTAATCAATTTTATCTGAACTATGATCTTATTGGCTAACTATGGCTATGCCCCACCTTACGCCCATCTGCCTTGTTTGTTCCTGGCCTTCCCCCACCTTGAACCCATGATTTTACTCTATAAAAGTCCCTGGAAAGACAGAGTCCTGGGTGACCTGCTCGGGCCCCCTTCTGTCTCTCTCAGACAGAAGCTTTCTTTCTCTCAATAAATATATTCTACTCTTCACCTCTGTTGTTCCTAAAATTCATTTTTCGGTTTTAGAGAACACAAGCTTGCGGACATAGTAGGTGGGGATTTTCATCCCCCTATATCGATATTGTCAATCTGTTTGTTGCACGGTGGGCAGAAAGGCAAAAACCGGGCTCAACTCTAAAGTTTGTTCTGCTTGGAGGGAGTGGTGGTCTGTAGAGGGCAAACCTAGAGGTTTCAGTTATCCCTGGACTGACTGGGTTACTAACACAATGCCAAAATGCCTTATTTAGCCCATTAAACACACAGCATTCCAGGAAAGTAACTTACCCTTAAATGACAATAATTTAGTATTTAACAGATATTAATTTTTCCAGAGTTAATTAGTAATGGTGGCCTTTTGCTTATATTGTTTTGAACTTCATTCAAATGCTATTTCAAATACTAACATTCCCCATCTAGTCTCCAGACAACAAATCAGAAACATATTAAAAACAATAATGACAAAGTTAACATCTTACAAGTTTTCCCATTGTAGAAAGCTGGCATGTCCCACACAAAAGTTCAGATTAGAACATCTGTAGCCAGACCTACCTCCTCCTCCTAAGGAGGAGCTCAGAGATCAAATATGTTTTTCAAGGGGACAGTCATGGTGAGAAAGTACCTACATCCCAAGACAGACTAATAAAGAACGGAATGCACCTGAGATACAATTCTCCCCCTGATAATTGCTTTCAGCAGCTAAGTAAAGAGATACTTTCAGCATAAACATGTTCTCACGCCCAAAGAAGTCAGACACAAAGAACTAATCAGCAAAAGCACCAGGTGAAGGCTAAAATGGGCCTTTAAAAGTACAAGTAGATCTTTTCAAGGAGGACAAAGTGCTACACTGTTCTTAAACCCACATTTGTTCAAAAAATTAGAAGACAAGGGCTGGGGATTTAGCTCAGCAGCATAAGCGCCTGCCTTGTAAGCCTGCGGTCATGAGTTTGATCCCTGGTACCGATTTAAAAAAAAAAATTAGAAGACAAGTCCAAATCAAAGCTGCAAGAACAGTCACTTAATGTGGCAGCTGGAAAGTTAAATTTTAAGAGGTGGCCTCCCCTCCCCAACCACCCAACACCCAACAGAGGAGCAAGTGTCAGCGGATGAAAAGTGGCACCCAATATTCTGGGCAGCAAACAAGGGCTATACGGTAGCTCTTCTGGGAGAAATCAGGGGTGTGTGTGTGTGTGTGTGTGTGTGAGAGAGAGAGAGAGAGAGAGAGGCAGACAGACAGACAGACAGAGAGGGGCGGGGGGGGGGGGAGAAGAATCACTTTCTAGCACTGGCTGAAGTTGTCCTGAACAGCTGTGAATTATGTGAACTCCTGAACTCAAGAGAATGGAGTTACTTTGGTTATGTGTTCCTACACAATAAATAAATAAATACAGGAGTCAGATCATCATCAAAGACTGAGTTATTTCCAACGTTATGGATTCCAGCTTCCACAGTAGGGAGCAGGGTACTGACACCCCAAAGACCAAGCAGCTGGGAGCAGAATTCCAAGGTCCCTGATTCCCAATCCAGAGCTCTCCCCATGCAGCGCTCTGTGTCTCCACCCCAGAAAGACTGAAGCCAAGCTCACAGGAACGTGTGTGCTTCAAACTATCAGTTAGAAGTGAGACTTCTGCCCCTTCTTCCTCACTTTCAAAGTAGAAAGTGTAACTGCATGGAATCAAGAAAGGGTTTACTGTTGCACAGCAATTCCAAAACCAGAACGAACTGAACATGACTGTACACCAGGAGAGACACAGCTTTGGCGGGACTTTTGGAAACAACAGTAACGGATGTTCAGGAGAGATGCGGAATCCACCCTCGCAACTCTGGAACTCATCCACATCTTTAATCTCCCAGGTATTCACTTTGCTTTGAAGGAAAAAAGACACATTTCTGGTAGATTTCTGCTGCAATCACGTCACCAGCCAGAAATCCTTAAGGATAGTAGGCAAGACACACTACCCTTTCCTTGGGAGCACAGATGGAGGTCGTGGGTACCGAGTCTGGAACAGACTGGAACCGACTGATAAACCTGTAAGGATTGGCACAATTGCAGTTTATGCTTTGAAACCAAAAATCACGCAGTGGGAATGGTCTCAGTACCAGTGCACCAATTTCCAAAGCTCTCAACTGTCCCAAAGCTGTATTCAGACACAAAAGATTAAATGCAGACATATAAAGTCATACTGAGTCCCTGCCAAACATCAAGCGGATGTGATTTTACAGCTATGCAAAGAAAAAGAAAAAAGACTAAAAGATAAGTTTTCTTTTAAAATATGGTACCCACATGAAAAGGGTCACTAAAGGAGACAAACCCAAGAACAGTGTGATTTTGAAATACAGAAATTGAATCTTTAAGACAATAACAAAAGTGACGCTTCGGGCACAGACCCAAGTTCTGTTACAGGGGAAAAATGTAAAATTCCTTAATTTCATTGTCAAAGTGTGGGGAGGGGTGGTTTGAGAAAGAAACCTTCCGGCAAAACTACACAAAGTTTTTCATCTTGCCACTAGAGGGCGTGCTGCCCTAATTTTTCTTTACAGTTGTACTGGATTCCACCTAAGAAGTACCAGGAGGTAAAAAGCCTGAAGGATGGATTTAAATTTTTCAAATCCATACCTGACTTCATTGATAGGCTCTCAAAATGGATCTGAATACAGTACTTCATGCTGGTGACTTTCAAATGACCACAGGCTGTTTAAGGCAATCTCATTGCCATGGTGGGTTGTCACACGTTCATTGATAAAAGCCCATTATTGGGATAAGGAGGACACAAGGGAAGGAATAATATCCTACAGAAGGACACAGGATGATGCTACAGCCAGAGCACAGGCACACTTGAGTGTGCACCCCACCTTCATGATGCATCAGAGGTGATGTAACACCGCATCATGGCTCAACATTTACTGGAGTAGACAGGATTGTGGAGGGGGACCTCTGTCTCTCCTTTTACCAAGTTTGTAAAGAGCAGAAAACACTTCTAATGCAAAGTTACTACAAACTACCTGGGAAGCAGGAGTGAGAGAGAAAGGAAGGAAGGGGAAGAGACAGCTGTATTGGTTTTTACAGTGAGCTTTAGTATAACACCGCCTTGCCTGCTTGCTGATGAATCTGACGAAGGTGTAAAACGCAGAGAAATCCTGGATCCTGCAGGGATTTGGTCTTGACAGCACTGTGGGTCTACTAAAACGCAGCAGCTTAGCTGGGTTTCATTCTACAGAGTGACTCGTTAGGTCTGGAGGTGGCTAAAGAACCTGAATTTCCTTGATAAAGCAGATGCCACTCACCCAGGATGCACTTGGAGAAACACTGGTTTAGCACAGTGCCAGAATTCACCATTCCACAGTGGAATGGATGCGGGCACAGGATAAGAACCCAAGGCTGCGGGCTGACCTTGCCTCAGTGCAGCAGGTGAGGCAGGGGTCACCTCACGGCTGGTCCACATCACCCTTCGCTGTTCCCGCAAAGATAGACAATCTGTGTAAGAGTGAGCCAGGCGAGGCTCAAAGCAGATGCAGAAGAAGTGAGAAAATGCCTTGTAAAAACAAAAGGCCACAACTTAACAGACTGTCCGAAGTCTGGGGAGTGACAGTCCTTGGTTCTTCTTCTGGCCACTGTGGTACTTGAGACACAGTGCTGAACCCTTCTGACCACAGTTTCTACCTGGGAAGCGACAGGTCGATGTGCACCTGGATGTGAGGTTGGACAGGAGTCCGGAGGTGTCATAAAGGACACCTTCCCTGCCAGGTTCTTTCACACTGCCACTGTGGAACAATCCAGATGCTTCCAGGCTCTGCCCACAAATCAGCGTAGACCAACCCGTGCTCTATACCCCAGTCCCTGCTGGTCCTCCCCTGAGCTTCTCGAACATTCTAAAAGCAAGCTTCATTTTGGCCATCACTGCTGGGCACAGTGACCCACCACCCCGAGATGAGCACCAGGAGACTCCCGCGGCAGAGGATGAACACGTGATATTCTGTCTTGAGAATGTCGGTGTAATGTCCTTGTCACTGCGGCCGGGGCTCACCACTCTCCAAGGACAACGGCAACACCTCCTGTCACCATCTCCCAGCAACAGCTGCCCTCAGAGCTGGTTCCAGGCAGGCTCCCCCCACGTCACACGCCTGCACAAAATGCTCCAACAGAGCCCCGCTCTGCGCCCAAGGCCTCCCACACACTGGGGCCGACTCCTTTCTGATCTTCATGTTACCCCCAAATGAATCCCATAAAATAAGCTAGTCCCCCAAACCTTCTCAGCCCTGAAGCCCTTCTCACTGCCCACTTTTTATTCTTCATCCCTGCCTGCTGAAATCTGCCAATTCCACTCCCTCGAAAGCATTTGCCTCCAAACCAAACCCTCCACATCATACATACCGCTCCTGTCTTGTTGTGCGGTCTTTGGATTAAGCTGAGGCCTGGCAGATGTGTAGTATGTGCAGCTCGATTTACGGCTCTGCGGGCTCATCCTGTTTCACACATGTGACACCCTGTTCTTTGGGCACTAAGCTACTGAGGCCTGCAAACTCCCTCTCCTGCTACAGAATGGGTCACTAGAACACGAACCAACTTGGAGAAGAGGAACAGTCAACAGGTGACTTACATCAGTGCCATTAGTGTAGTGCAGGTTTACAACTTTTTCACAATGTTAAAGTTAAGTAAAACCCAGGAACCACAGCTAATCAAAATGTACTCAAACACATCAATCCGCAGGAGGGATGGTCATGTTCTTCCTGGCTCACGCTGGCATCTGGCCTATCACAGAGATGCTTTTCTTCATTTACTGTTTTCTATGGTTTTAGAGCATTTTATCTTTGTCACCAGATTTCAACAACTTAATCCTTCTCCAGTGACTTTTTCCCTCAAGCTGCCATCAACCCTCACATTAGGCTAATGCTTCTTTAACCCTAGTATGGTTAATTAGTATTACATGATTTGGTTCTGGAATAAAGTAGGTTCTGAGCAACCTGTTCATACTCACAGTTTCCCCACAAGTCGTGTGTGTGGGCTTTGGAATGCAAGTCTGTACAATATGAGGACTTTAGGAAAGGTACCGCTACATAAATGCCTAGACTAGCACCCAACAAGAACGAGAAGGCGCCACTGTGCTCAAATGATCACAGGTCCTGAAATTCAATTCCCCTGCAGGTCAATGGCTCAGGCCAGCTGGGGGGCAGGAATTGAGCTCTTCTGCCAGAATCTAGGATGCCAGTGGAAACGCCCTTGAGTGGGAAGGCAGACTGGCCGGGCACACACTAGCAGATGAGTGACTATGAATCCTCCTGGAGAGCTGAGTGGTTTTGAAGAGTGTTCTCAGCAGAGGTTTCTGGAATTCTAAAGAAGGAGAAGACATCAGAAGGGAGAAAGACAAAGAAAGTGGGAAGGAAAAAAAAAAAGATTACAAAGACAGGGAGGCATCAATGATGACAGAGTATCTGTGACAGCCCAGCCGGGGACACTATATATTACCTCACTTCATATTTAAATACAAACATTTTCCCATTTGCTCAATTAACAAGAAAAGAAAGTCAGGCTGCAGAGCTTGGGATTTGCCTAAGGTGACAAACACAGGGTTGCCTGAACCTGGAACTCCAGCTGGTCACTGCAAGGGTGTTTTCTAAACAGTGCCACAGGCTGGGCCTCCCATGGAGCCCTGTAATGAGGGAAGAGAGGACAAAGATTAGGCTTGCATAGCAAAGAATCTGTGAGCCAAACATGCAGAATCTGGGCCTCCCACCTCCACTGCAAGCACTTTCATCTGCTTTACATATTGGGCGCCCTTCTTCAGCTCCTGTTTGAAATAAGAGTCCCACAGTTTTAAAAGCAGAGAAAAAAGCCTGAAAATCACTGGGTCCTATCAAACTGCCTATTTCCCTATTCTGCCTCAGGCCAGCCTTCAGCACCAAAATAAATCAGGGCTTACAAAAGATTTACGCTATGCAGAGCACAGTTGCGGGGGCTGAGGGTGGTGGTCCCCAACTCCCTGCTCTGATCATTCCAAAGTTGGCTAAAAGGACTTTACTTTTCAGCAACTTTACTGGCTTGTCTGCCTACTCCTGCCTGTGTGCAGACCTTGGAAAGCAGATCAAGGAGCTTGGGGGGCCACATCCATCCACCGTTGGCCAGGGCACAGGTCACTGGACCCTGAATGAGCAGGACATCCGGGCCTGGGCCTGGCCTATGAAAAAGGTCACTTCCTCTCTGCCACCACTGCTTCCGTGGCTATCAAATGAGCTGGTTAAACCAGTGGGTCTTCAGTGTTGTCTCTGGCTTCCAGGGGTCCGTGGAAGGGTAAAGTGGGTTTGTGCTTCTGTGTTTAGAGAAAGGGGAAGGAGACACTGGACAGAGAAAATGTGTAGCAAGAGAGCTGATAGATATAAAAGCCCAGATCCCACATATGCACACAGACCCTTTAAACAGATTATTTCTCAAAAATTCACAAGTACCAAGAAACAGATTATAAAGAAGAGAAAACAAAGACATGGATGCTGATACAATGTATGCTGAACGGAGAGAGTGGATCTTTAATTTCCCAGAGATAACAGCTCCTGATAACACAAAAGGTGATTTCCAGATGAGGCTTCCTTTGTGTTGCAGGGAGAGGACTCCCGTGGAAGTTTCTTTAAAGTAGTTAGAAGGAAAATAAGGGGCACTGGATTTACAGCCAGTCTCCAGGCAATGAGTGACCTGTCACCTTCTCCTTGTGGTATTGATTTTTTGCCTCAGACAGACGACTTGTGACTGCTAATGAAAGCGTGCACGTGTCTCAGCACTGCTCAGGTTTTCAGAAGCCAGCACGGGCCCAGGCCCAGGCCCAGGCCCAAGCCCTTCAGCATCTGTACACATCTGGAGCTCCACATTGCGCCTCCCCCACACCTGTTTCCCATCCCAACCTACTTAACAGCCTCGGACAGTATCACCTCTCAACAACGCGCGCACATTTTGAACGATGCTGCTGCCTTCCACATTTATGAATATCACTGTCCAACCACCACTGGACTCTCTGTAATGTAGCCCATTTATTTAGCATCTGTTCTAAGCCAGGGAGGTTTTTTCTGTATCATGAATATTTATGTTACTTCTAGTAGCATGAAGAAATGGACAATCTAATATTAAACAATTATCCAAAGCCACACAGACAGTGGATCTGATATTTGAACCTGAGTATCTGACTCCAAAGTCAGATGCCAAAGTCTCACCCCCCCACACACACTCCCCACACCTGTCTTCCCCATTTCTTTCCCTCATTCCCACAACTTGAGCCCCAGGAGACTGGCAAAGTCACCGACTCTTTCAAACTTTCCATTTCTGGGGCTCTAGAATGGGAGAAGCTCAGAAAGCTGGGGGCAAACAGGAAGAATGAAGACTGGGGAGGTTCTGCAGCCTGAATTTTCTATGTTTGCCTGCTCATCTGGATTAAAATTCTACCAATTAAGTTCACTTACACAATGAACAAAACAAAATGGAGATTGCCTCCTGGAAGTTAAAATGCTAATTGCCACTGACTCCCTCGCGTAAAGGTGTCTGCTTGCAGTGTGACGTTGTCACAGCAGCCAGGACTACCTGCCCTAGTGGGTGGGAGTTTTCATTCATAGTTGATGCTGTGATTTGGAGACTGACAATGGACTGTCCACAGTGGGCCATCTGGAAGGCTCCTGAACAGAAGTTTGAGCAGAGAGTCAGCAGCGAGGAAAGGACTAGTCAATTTCAAAATCTGCTCAGGTTTCCTCTTCTTCTTCTTTTCCTCTTTCACATACAGCCTCTGCTATCTCAAACCCAGGCTACTGAGGTAAGAATTGGAGTTTAGGTGCAGACTGAGGAATGTAATTCATTTCAAAATGGCACCTCTGCACCTAGGCACTCTTGAGAGGGTTTTTACATGGAAATATGTGATCTGATTCTATACAGGAACATTTACACCCATTATGTTTCCGAATAGGAGGATACCAAGACCCTCTACAGCAAGCTGCACAGATGCTAACTGCACGCACAATACAAACAAGCTACACAGTACTGGGTCCAAGGAAAGTGGTGGTACCAGGGTGGAGAGGTTGTCAAGTGAAGAAAATCTGCTTAGCATTTTTCATTCCTACAGTTAGTTGTTTCTAAACGTCACTGAAGAAGAGACCTCAGGATACATGGAGAGTCGCTTAAAAACTATTCCACCCAAATTATTTTTCCCCTGCAGGTAAAACTCAAGAGAAAAGGCAATGCAAGTTTGTCTCAGTTGGCGTGAGGTAAAGAATTCAGCACTGGAAAGAGAACTTGAGAGTTAACCATTTCCCCTGCGCCTTGTAAACACTCAGAAGTGGAAGACGGAGATGTGCAAAGGACAGAGTTTGGTAACAATAAAGTCCAGTACCAGGTAGGGCCAACCTGGAGGACCATAAGGGGCTAAAGCATTGAGAAAAGGACTAAAGTCTGAGACTGACCTGTTCATGTTGAGCTAGTATCTTCCCTACGTCCATGGATAGGTCACTTCACACTTCAATGGAAGGAAACATCACACGGCTTCCATTTATTCATCTCAAAATTACACAGATTCCTAGAGCACGTGGTCTTTTACTGTATAGATGAGGGTGCTGAATGCCAGAGGTGGTGTTGGTAATTAAAAGTCACACAACTACTGTTACGGGTGAGATCAGACCTCGGTCTCCTACGTTAGAGCAGCACTCACAAACCACACCCCGTGTCAGAGGATACCACGGAGAGGTGGTGAGATGTCCATCAGGGCACGAACCCACACCCTTGTTAGTCTGACTTTCATACTAATGGCCATGTTCCGTTGACATCTGCGTTCCAGAGTCTGTTAAACAGATATGACAGCTGGGCATGGTAGTGATGTTTTGCAATCCCAGCACTCAGAAGCCTGAAGCAGGAGAAACTCTGTGAGTTCAAGGTCAGCCTGTGCTAAAAAGACTATCAAAAAATGAAAAACTAAACGAAAACAACAAAAGCAAAGAGTTATGACAGAATATGATTCTACACACGAGGTAGAGAATTGATAGAGGAGTTCTACCCAACACATTTATAAGCCAGCATAGTATTCATTTAAAATTAAATTTACATCTTTTAAACATATGTGAATTGTTTGCAAACTGAATACACTAAATTCTACTTTATATACAGGTAGCTTTAACCAATTCAATTGCACTTAAAGATTACCTGTTAAGAAATTCTATTTAGAACAGGTTTCATTTTAATTAGTGCCATACCAAAATGGATCCAATGTACTTTAAAACCACTGCACAAAACAGGCATTGTGGTATGTGTGTATAGGACCAGCTACTTGGCAGGCTGAGGCCAGAGTCCAGAATTTTAAGCTCAGGCTGGCAACATAGGGAGACTGTGTGGAAAACCAAAACACTGCAAAAACATGAGTAAAGAAATGACACACACTAAAATGACTTCAGCTGGAGGATTCCTAAGTGCATTACTCACAGCTTAATGAAATGTCCTTTCTCCAGGTCTAATATGGAGTCACTTGACTAAGAAACTGTTTGATTTTCTCCTCCTCATCCTTCCTTTCTTCCTGCCTTCTTGGGTTCAAACCCAGGACCTCATCCATACCATCCAACAGCTCTACCACTGAGCTATACCCCCAGTCCAAACTGTCTGATTTCAGGGGAAAAGAAATAATAAATTTCTCCAGGCATTTTCCATGTGTGAAACAGTAAATGTACATAATTGGTCAAGTATTTTACAGATTAAATGATTTGATTATAAAATAACTGATTTCATGAAGATGTATTAGAGTTCCACTTGTGGCCTGCAACCTCTATTTGAGGAAGAAAATATATCTTTAGGATTTTAATTTGTTTAAACCTGTAATAGTGCTCGATTGGCCTGGGGTTTAGCTCAGCAGCATAAGCACCTGCCTGGTAAGCATGAGGTAGTGAGTTCGATCCCCAGTACCCCCCTCAAAAAAAAGGCCAGCTCTTTGTGGGTCAACCCTTTGCCATTGATCTTCCAAAAATCAGTTCTTTTTCTCTCCACATTATGCTCTCATATGAAGCAAACTCTGTGTTTTATGATGTTTTCCTAATTCCCTTCTATGCGCCACATTGAAAAGGTGCTCATCAAGTCCTCAGGGGTACACAGACCAAAGTCTGTCCAAACACTTCTTCCTGCTAGTTTCCCCCTTCTTATTCTAAGGACCTCCCTAAAATACTCTCTGCTCTGAAGTACAGTCTTTGATTCTGGCCAGGCCTCTCCCACGCTTTGATTCTAACCCATGCGCCCTATCTCTGATCTACTTACCTATCTCCCTGTGACCCAGGCAATTCTTGGGAACTGCCTGGTGATGCCTAGGGCTGCTACCTCCTTTATGTCTAGTTCCTAACACAGTAAATAGCGGCGAGGGAGCTGGCTGACGAAGTGAGAACACGAATGGATCAGAAAACAAGAGGCCAGGACAGATGCGTGTGTCCAGGAATGTAATTCATTTGGGGCAAATTCTACTCCCAGAGCCAGTCAAAACCCAGAGCATGCAAGAGACCTGAGATCATCTGGTCCCACCCCCTCATTTTCCAGAAGCCCAGGAATCTTGGTATAGTGCCCATTTAACTATAAAAGAACACTTCTGGAAATGTATAAAAGGATATTAGGCAAAGCAAACACTCATTCCTAATAAATGATGATTCCAGCCCACACAATCTGCAAGTGGAACTTAAATAATTACGATTTTCACAACGCTAATTTTATCTGGCTTTGATGAGTGCCTTCAGATTTGTCTACCTATTTCCTGGTGGCATCAAGGCCACAGCTTCCGGGCTCAGTTACTTAGTGTGTAGATCAAGCAAGAGTCCCCTCCTCTCTCCGTTCTGTTTCTCTAGGCCTTCAGTGCTCATCAGCACCTCCAACAGAAGGCAGACAAAATGAAGCTCCAATTTATCAATGTCAACTGTTGAACCAGCAAATTGCATCAGTCCCGCCCCCTCATGGAAGTGTTTGGACAATTCTGAATCAACAAGATGTTGGCAGCTGTGTTCCTATGGTTCAATAATTGCATTGTTTCCTACTGTGCTCTATGGGTTGTGAAATGAATTTATTAAATAACCTACACAAAGGGAGTGTGGCGTGGGCTAGCGGGAACAGCACTGCTACAGTGGGGAGACAGTCTTTACAGCCTCCCTCATTGACCTAGCTTTGACTACAGTTTTTCTGTCCTTAGGCTCTTAGATGATTTAAGAGGCTAATAATTCTGCCCTGGGGCAGTGGTAAAACTTCTAGTGCCTAAAATAGTGTGAGCTTCTCCCTCTATAGAGCTTTAACATAGTCTCTTTACTATTTTCTCTTGATACTGGAATGTAGCCACTTACTTTAGCCCAAATGATGCCCTTTGAATGTAAGAACCATGACAAATGGCATGCGGTACCTAAAAGGATGCATTAGGATCAGCAAGCCGAACTGACCCTTAAAACTAGATGGCCAAGTTAGGAAAGGGAAACTGAGTCAAGGGACATGGAACATACCACAGAGGGATATAAACATATAAATTAAAGAATAAGAGATAGATAACAGGGAGATTTGCAAATGGAAAGGGGACTAAGGGGGAAGGATATACAAAGAATTAAGATATGTCTTGTGCACGCACCAACCACCCACAATGAGTGTCATCTTTATGTTCTGCAAACACATACTAACAAAAATTGTTCAATTATAAAGCATAGAAACCAATTCTATTATCTTTGGCATGTTTGCCAGATGTTATTATACCAGTTGTCCTAGGCTATTAAAACCAGCTGGTGAAAAAAATAAAAATAAAAGTAAAACCCGTTGGTGCTCTGCGATCGAGGCTTCCAGTGATTGTGTGAGAGAATGAGAAATCAAGTGAAGACGGAACACCTATGGAGCATGGTATTGCCATTATAAAGGGGATAGGGAATCCCAGGCTGACCCTATTTCAATGAGTCTCAAGCCACCCTCTAAATCTAGAAGGCAGACAATGAGGTAACACAGAGTACCCTCAAAGAGTCACCTTGCTGAGTGGCTGGCCCATGGACAGTCTCCACCTCTCAGGTCTTTGCTGGCCCCTAAATAGCACATGGTCTCTTGGTTGTTGGGATGGTTTTCATTACTATTGTTTTTTAAATAGGTAGGTGTGACACTGGGGAGCACGGCCGTCTTTCAGCTGGCAGCTCAGGGTCCCCCATAATGGACCTCAATTATTTTCCTTTTCTGAGATATCCTTCTCAATAAAAAAGTAATAGAAGGAGACAAGCAGAGTTCTATTCCTTTCCAACCTTCTCAATCAATAAACTGTATTAACAGTGCTTTATTCAGAGCTGCAGTCATTTACTAAAATCTACACATAGCCCAGTCACCCTGGTGGACCTCCTAACTGCTGACAGGTGACAATGTGGGCTCATCACCTCCGCAGCGGGACAAGGATCAGAAAGCTGCAGGTAAGGTAGGGGAGGCAGAGCCCAGTGCTGGGGGACTCACTGTTCCCGTCTCGCATTTATATCTTACAGAAGCCCCGGAGGAAGGGATTACAGACACTGTTTAGCAGAGGCAGAAGTTAAGTGTCTACTTAAGGACGGGAACTTAGGAAATGAAAGATTCAGGGACTGGAACCAGGCAACCTGGCTCATTCCCAGCCTCCCAGGCTCTCTGCTCTAAGAAGTCACTGGGCATCGCTGGGTTATTTGTGTTTTCTAGGTTGCCTGGCAATGCCCCACTGGGCACCCTTCTGAATACCATAATGGGCTTTGTGTTGTGTCACCTCCTCCCTCATCAAAGGGGAACAGACTATGTACACTGAGGTTCATTATGGGAGCTTTATGTCCTCTCGATCCTGGCTGGATGCAAACTTGCTACACTTTCTAATTAGATCTTCTCCAGCCAAGCCGCAAGGCAACAGCCTGATGGGTGGCACAGAAGTGTGACTCTAAAAAGCCACACACGGTGCTGCTTTGAGAAGCGGGGATGAACACTGGAGCCCCACCTGGGATGTGCTAGGGAGTCAGACGGGAGGCAGGCAGAGCCGAGCTCACTTCTGCCTCGGTCCTGGGCCCCAAAAGCCTGGGTTTCTGAATTCCAGCTGCAGTGATTTCTTCATTCAACACCCACCTCCTCACTGGAAGAACGGTGATTCTGGAGAGGTTGATGCCTTTTGTAAAACTCATGTTTACTGAGGTGGAACTTACACACAGCAAAACCTGCTCCCTTTTAACAACGCAGTTTGCTGACCTTAGCAAAGGTGTATGAAGACACAGATTTCCACTACCTTGGAGTTTTCTTAAACTTCTCTGCTATCAGTCCTCTTCCCACATCCAAGACAATCTCTGATATGCTTTGTGCCTACAGTTTTGCAGTTTCCTAAATGACACATAAATGGAACAGGAACCTTTTACAGCTGGCTTCTTTCGCTTAGTGTTATGGTTTGGATCTGAAATTTCCCCTTAAAGTCTCAAGTGTTTGAAGGTAACCGGCTCATGTGGTGACATAACTGACTTGCTGCTGAGATGGACAGTCTGGTCAGAAAGGGACTGGTGGTGGGTGTGTGACCAACCAGGCTCGTCCCTTCTCTATCTGCTTCCTGGCCGCCATGAGGTGAGCGGTTTTCCTCCACCAGGCCCTTCCACCATGCCTACCTGCCCTGGTGCCAGCCAGCTATGAACTAAAGGCTCGAGCCAAAATAAACCTCTCCTCCTTTAAATGGTAGGTGTTGGGTATTTTATCTCAGTGATGAGGAAAGTGACTACGACACTTAGCATGATGCTTTTGAGATCTGTCCACGTTTGTCAGTTTATCAACAGCATGCTTGCTTTTTATTGTTAAATAGGATCCCACAATACGGAGGTAACATTAATTTACTCATTGACTGTTTTCAAATTTTCTGGTAATATGAATAAAACGGTTGCATTTGTGTACAAACCTTTGTTACACATAAATTCCATTTCTTTTAAGGACATACCTACAAGTGCAAAAGCTGTAACGTTTAAGTGTGTGGTGTATGTTTAAGTTCTTTCAATAAGTTTTATTAGTACATGTTTGTGATACACATTGAATATACTCATCGTGGGGTACTGGCATGTATGCACATCACACTGTGACCTTTCTGACTTCCTCTCCTTTTGTTCCCATCTCCTCCCATCCCTAGGTCTCCTTGTTTAACCCTATTATAAACTCCCACATTGTCTTCCAAAGACATTAAACCATTTTGCGTTCCCACTGGGTGCATGTGGCTGGTTGATATTCAACAATAGCCTCAGATAATGACTGCTATTCCTTTGCTAAGCCAGTCCCGTCTGCAGACTCTTCAGGTGCACAGGCTTCATGAAACACAGCTCAGGGTCCCCCTTCCACACAGACAGATGCACCACAAATAGATGAACTCAATGTTGAAAGCACTGCCAACTTTGATAGGTGCCCCCGAAACATCAGGATACAAAAAACAGGGTTCCCTATAGGGTGCTACTGCAGAGACCTCATCATACATTGTTACATTCCAAAGCTCAAGAGTTCCCTCACAACATGCATTTATTCATTTTTCTCTCTATTTATAATGTGTACATGTAGGTACATGTGTAAATAAACGCAGGGAGCAAGAGAGACCCAGAGACAAAACAGCTCTGCTTCTTGGAGCGCTCATGGTCCACTCTGTTCCTATTCACTGATACAGCGCCACAAACAGGAAACAAGAGGAAAGACCAAGAAGAAAGGCAGAGAGTCTTAGCATAGCAAGCTCACAGTATAGCAGCATTTGTGCAACTACTTCAGCTATGATTTTCATTTTATTCAGGGAAATCTTTTCTGGGTCTCAAGCTTTCCTAAGTGCCAGTGTTTCAAAGGCAGATGGGGTGGCATCACCTGACTCTGTTCATGTTGCTCCTCAAAGTCTCTTGTGGGCCAGGACCCAGTCCATCACCTGCGAGCTGTGAGAACACAAAATCCTAGCTACACTGCACACCTACTGAATCAGAATCTGTGTCTCAACAGGAGACCCAGGGGATCTGTAGGCTCATTAAAGTTTCAGAAGTGCTAGACAGGGACATAAATCACAAAGAGTTTTCCTTTATGCAATTTAAAAGCTGGCCTAAGGGCATGCAGTGGCCAGGCAGATTCAGACAAAATTATGCGGGGCAGCAGGAGGGAGTCCCCAAGTCACCTTCATCTCCTGACACCTGCGCCCCAGGAAACGCCCTTGTACTTTGAGACAAGCTTGTTCTATGTGCGATCGATCCGACATGCAGGAGCAATAGCGAGAGACTGTGAAGATTGTAAGTGACACTGCAACTTTTCCCCCTGGCCTTTGTCCGCTGAGTCACTTGCTGGGAGGAGTCAGTCAGGAAGCTGTGGCACTGTGAAGGAATGTTACCCAGAGGTTTGCATGGGTCCCACAGTGGCCTCCGTGGGCATGACCCCAAGTTGTCCAGCATGAGTGAGCCAAATGGTCAGCGGTTCCAGCAGCAGCAGGAAAGCTTTCAGAGGACAGGAGCCCAACTAATGCCATAACTGCAGCCTCACAAGAAACCCTGACCCAGAATGACTTACTAAGCCACTCCCCAGTACCTGGCCCTAAGAAACTGTGAGACCTTACACTTTTGATTGCTTTGCAGTCAACAACCAGTACATGGACAGAACTGGATCTTGAACTGGGTTCTCCCAACTCCTAGTGATTTCTTATGGTCACATTACCGTTCCAGTCTCAAGTGACTCGTCTGTAAAAGAACAGCTACCATTCATCACATCGTTGACTCTGCCTGAATATATATGCACCAGGACAGAAAAAAAAAAAAGCCAGGTGTGGCGGCACACACCTGTCACCCCAGCACTCTGGGAGGCTGAGGCAAAAGGATCGCAAGTCTGAGTCCAGCTTGGGCAGCTCAGCAACTAAACAAGAGCCTGTCTCAAACGAACTGAAAAAGGGAGGGAGATGTAGCTCAGACTAAGGGCCCTAACTTTATTTCCTAGTGTTCTGATAAAAAATTTAAAAATTCAAACTCAGACATCATCAATTTTAAGGTGCACAGCAATGTCAGAGATGTGAAACCAGGAAACCGCACATCTTAAAATCAGTACGCACGGCCTCCCACCCTGGGATGCTGCAAGCAAGGGTCAGTGGAATCACAGAAAAAGAAGGACACTGCCAGGGACTGCTGCAGCACCTGCAAGGACCACAGCCTGAGAGAGGGCAAGAGCACTGTGAGGGCTCAGGCCAGCTACTGACCCTGGCTCCACTCGGATTCTTCATCTCAATTTCAAGGCTGTTCGCTCAGAATCCTATCACAGTTCATGCTCCAAAAGCCCAGCCGAGCAGAAAAAAATAGTCAAGGAAAACTATCCACAGTGACACTCCCTAACCTTGTTGCAGCATAAGAAATAACTCGTTAAATATATGGCAAGACCCTGACCTTTAGAGACACTGATCTGAGAAACGTAATATCATTACAGTTACTGATATTTTTTCTTATAGCAAATCATGGTAGAAAACTCCACACCTGAATGGACCTAGCGACATGCCAATATAAAAATGCCTTTAGCTAAAAGTAAGATTTTGCTGAAGGTCAGTGCTAAACAATGTATCGTACCAAGCAGAGTTGTCCATCAGTTGGAAAATTTATTGAAGTCACAGCAAATTATAGTATTCAACACTGATAGTGTGTAAGTCTTCATGATAACTGCATTAAACATATGTCTCCCGACAAGCTGGCTTGTTTCCTTTACATCAGTCAATAAAAGTTATCAGGAACCATATTTTCCTTTTTTTTTTTATTGTTTTGTTTTGGGTTTTTTTGCTCACACTACTAGAAATCTTCTAAAATTCATGTCCCCAACAATGAAAGCATTCACAGTAGCTGTCTACCTAGGTCTGACAAAACCTGTGGGCTGCTACACAGACATTCTTGTGAAGGTTTTGGCTTTGTAGTTTAACGGTCATGTTTTGGCAAGTCTTTTCTTATTAAGACTTTTTTTTTGTTTTCATTTGTTTGTATACTTTTTTAGAGACAAGCAAAGAACAAATTTTAAATCAATAATGTGAGTTTAGTATTTTTCTTGGTCTTTAATCAAATGTATACAAAAACAAAAAACCCACAGAACCCAATTTCTAGTAACTTCTTCAGGCCACTTGGGCTGCCTCCTACCACGTTTTACCCCTTTGCCTAGCAGGTAAAACATCACAGAAATGCTGACCCTGCCTTGGCAAAGAGAACTGCATCCTGCTGAGGCCACGTGGAGGCCACATAAATAAAAAACACTAGGGCAGCCTCTCCAAAGGCTGTCCATGTCCCTGGAGGACAACATCCTTAACTGGCCATCTGACCCAAGTATGGAAGCACATTCAGGCCACTAACATCTTCCTCTGCATAAAGAGCAAAAACAAAAGAAAATGTCTCGCCCTCCCATTTTTAAACATCTTGCTTCTGTGCCTTCAGTTTTGCAACAGACATTCATCCTTGACTTGAACTTCTAAATTTCCCACAAACACAAATTAAGTCAAAAGAACCCCCCTGTAAAAGGTCATTTTCTGACAGGTGGAGAGAGTAGCAGTCTGCGCTTCCTGGGTCTCACACAGCAAGGAGCTGTGTAGGAATGATTTCCACGCCAGGGGTCTGGGTACACACAGAGTCCTAAAAGGATGGGGCAAAGCTGTCGATGCTTTAAATTGGGTGCAGTGTTATTCACTCGGCATTTTCAATCTCTATCAGCCTCCTCATAGCAGCCTGGCCATCCAGGCTGATTCCATCTCTGCCTTCCAGTGGTGGCAGTCCTCTCGACTTGTTTTCTTTCCACCAATCGTCTGTGTCCCCTGCCACTCACAACACAGCTGCCTCATGACTTTTTGTGCTCTCACCTCACTGCTAGGATGAATTTTAAAGAACAGCAGAGGTTAAGGGTAGGAGATTTTACTGAGGAGAGAGAGCAACTGAGAGGAAGGAAGGGACCCGAGTTGTGTGACAATGGGCCAACCTCCCCGAGGAAGTTTTTATAGAGCAAAATCACAAGGTGGGTACAATGTGGGCTAAAGCTATGATCAACCAATAAGATTATGAATATAACCACTTAGGTAATATTCATCCAACAGGGAAGCAAACCAGAGAGCAAGTGTACATGAAGAACAAGGTACTTTTTAGGAAAGGATGGGTCCAGGGGTGCTGGTCATCCACCAAGGTGACTGATGTCTTTCTAGACCTTTTGGATGTGGTGTTACCACTCATCTTAGCCCTTGGGGAGGCAGGTAGGCCTGGTTATTCTGTCTTTATCTTGAGGCCTGGGCTCTAACAGATGTGCCTCTGGCCACAGTGGTAATGTATTTTCCTCTTCTGCACTGACTCTCTAGGGCCCAGTCCTGTCTGACTGACTCTATTTCCACCTAACTTAGCTGTCTATAATACCGTCACTCCAGACAGCTGTCCTCTTGAGCATGTTCTCCACAGCTCCTTTCTCCTGCGCTCTTTTCCTTGCCACAGGGGCTTCTGCAGTCTGCGGACATGAAGAGAAATTACACAGAAACATGCCTGTTTTGAAGGAGAATGCCAAATAACTCCCACACTGGCACTGCAATGCCTCCATTCTTGATTCTGGCTGCACTGCAGGCCTGAAGAGACCCTCTTCCCTGTTTTTAGGACACTGACTTTGTGCCACGTGCAAGACGGGGCTCAGAAGGTAGAACCTGGTGCAGGCAGACTTAGCATCTCCCCTGCGAATGCCCACCCTGAAACAGTGCCCTGAGATGAGCTCTGAAACAGAACTAAAACACAATGCCGCTTAGCAAGCTGAGATTATCAGAGCTCAATTATGAAAAAAGGAAAAGGTTCTAGTTCAGTGGCTTCCAAATATCTCCTGGGTACATTGGCACTGTCCGCATCTGAATCACCTTAAGAATTATACTTCTTAATATAAAATCCTAGGATGTTCTATCACGTGAGTCTGAGTTGGGGTTTGGGATTCCGTGTTTTTCTTTTAATAGTCCCCAGCTGATTATCTAATTTGGGAAGCACAAACCTTCTATAATTCTTCAGAGACAAAAGAAAACAACAAAGAAGTAGCCGCTGCCCACAAATCACAGTTCCTGTGAGTCATTATCACTGACTGTCAGGGACGTCAGAAACCTAGGACTCTTTGCAGTACTATTCATCTGTTTCTATAATAGCTATCTGCTGTGTCATAACAAAAAAACAAAACACTCAGTGACCTGAAACAACAGACATGCTTATCTTTCTATTTCTGTTGGGAATCTGGGAGGGTCCGGTGAGGAACGCACTTTATTTCCAGCGCACAGTTTCTCAAGGGCCTACACTTCCTTCTCGGTCTATGGCCACCATCATTGGAAGGTTTGATTGGTAGAAAAATCACTTACCAACTGTTGAGCAAAGGTCTCAGTTCCTTACTGGCTCCCGGCAGAAGGCCCGAGTTCCTGCCATGTGGGCATCCACACGGAACACCTTGAGTGTCCACGGTACTGTAGCTGTCTTCCTCCAGAAGAACTGATCCAAGACAGCAAGGAGTAGGCCAAGTACCCACACTGATCTGGTCCCCAAACTTGCACAATATCACTTCCAACTTTTCTCTGTTCATTAGAGGATATCACTGAGTACATCTCATTTTCAAGAATATGCTCCAACTTTTAAAGGAGGGTCAAAGAATTTTGGAGCATATTTGAAAATATCATAATTGCTAAAGCTTCTGTCACATGCCAAGAATAAAGCAGAGATCAGAGAGAACACACACACACAGCCCTCACCCTGCCTTGTGGAATCTGTGACATTAGCAGGAGTATCAGATATATACTCCAATATAATTATTCTCCTTTCATGAAGTCCAGCTGTGAATGTCCAGTTAGGGCAGGGCAGGGGCACGTCTGTAGTGAATCAGACATCAAAAAGGCTTGGGTTTGATACTTTAGTTTCCTACTTTGACATTACTTCGCTAATGAACTACCTACCTTCCTCCTTTATAAAATGATAATGACTTCTGACCTCATGTAGTAAGGAGATGGGGCGGGTGAGACAGGGATTTTTGTGAGGGGTGCTGCATGCAATTAAGATTATTAGCATGCCTACTGTCCATAAGGGAATACATAGCAGGCAGTGAGGAGCTCCATTCTCTCAGGTGACCTTTGTCTTTCCAATGTTCTCTCTCTGGGTCTGTATTCCTTCTTCTAGGGGTCAAGCAGCTCTCTGCTACTCAGGCCTCCCTTTGGCATTCCTAGCAGTTAGGGCAGGAAGGGCTGTTACACTTGATACATTGTGTCAACTTAAGAAGTTTAGTCACTAAGCAGCTCAGCAGGGAGCCAGGGTCCTCCCTTTGTAAACATCCTCAGCCTGGCAAGAGGAGGGCATGGAGATGGTGTGAGTGCTACAGGGGCCCTGAGTGGGGGCAGCTTGCTTACAAAGAAAGGAGAAGAAAAGGCTTGCTCTCCTCACTTTTTGGCTCTTGCTGATTTTGTTGTCTTCTGCCTCCTTGAAGTGTTGGTTCTGGACCACACCACCCTGCTTTGGAGCCAGCTGATTATGGACTGAAATCTCCACAAGCTGTAAGCTAAACAAACCTTTCCTTTTGTCTTAGCCACCAAGAGAAAAGTAATCAAGACAAGCGCCTTGTAGAACTCCCCTGAGCAGCTGCCTCTAATAGTCCAGTCCCTCCTCTTGAGGACTTCCAGACCCCTGCTGAGCTTCTAAGCATCCACCTATCTTGAAAGGAAAACTGAAAAGGAAATGCCAACATGGAAGGTTCTAGAAATATTTTGTGCTTGTTCATATGTCTATGCACACATATTTAAGTATTACTGATAGAGATACAACCACAGATACATGCAAAATTTCTAATGGAACAGAAGAGCATCCTCAGAGCTCTGGAGGAAAGAATACAACTCAGAATATAGCTGCTCAAGAAAATGTCAGTCTTTGCAGAAAACAACCCCATAACCTCCTGGTAGGATGTGACTATTTGAGAAAGCTCATTCTCAATTCTTTCCCAACCCCTTTCCCATCTTCTCTTCCCTAATATGTTTGGACTCTTTAAAGAGATTCAAGAAATTCTAAGAATTTGTTCTAAGGAAACTCGTTTTCATGAAGCATTTAACATGAAACCAGTCCGTGGCCACTGCATGAAAAAGCTAAAAAGGACAAAGCAGAGATAAGGAAAGAGCTTGCGAAACAATACTCTCTAATCCTCCAAGCCAGGGGTGGGATGGGGCTAGTGGAGAAGATACACTCGAATTAAAAGTCTTTCCCCCAAAATGTATCTTTAGCCAATAAGTAAAACATCTAAGAAGCATTACAAGAATAAGTCTAAAAGCCCCCTGCAGACATAAAAGATGATCATGAGAGGGAACACAAAAGCTCAGGGTGTTCAAGTGTTAGAAAGCCACCTGCGGATCCCCTTTTCACAGCAGAAAAGGAGAATGACTGAAATTAGAAACATGTACTCATTCCACACTTTCAAAGTCAAGCAAAGGGGCCAGAATTTTGTTCAAAAGGAAACAGAAAAATCAAAGCTCCTTTGCTGCATTCAACTGGCATAACTTTGTGCTCAGGGGTAAAAGCAAGGACTACTTTTTTTTCCTTTTGTTCACCTAGAGCCTCTCTCTGAAGGTAAGTATCTGGAACAGTTTACAGGGAAGCGTTCTAGTTTAGATTATAGCCCAGTCCTACCAAGCAAAGAAAAGCAAAGCCTGGTCACAAGAGCCTTGCTTGTTTGAGAAAGATGAACAAGACACTGTGGTGAGAAATTTCCTGTAGTGACAAGTGACAAGCTGAATCTCCCCAGCATCTCCATGAAATTCACTTTATATGAAATAACCAATCCCCAGCAGTGACACTGGCCTCTAATTTCCAACAGCACCCAGAAAACAGAATAGAGGAGACACACGCATGCAGAATGACAATGCGGGTGCAGCAAACCAGCCTGACAGGAACCCCCAGTGACCTCCCTGTCTAGCATTCTCAAACTCGAGTCATTGGTCACTTGCCACAGAATATGGACCAGACAATGTGATGAAGGCGAGTGGTTTTTACTTGCAAGATTTGGCTGAAGAAAGCATTGACGCTTCCATCTTAGTCTTCTGTCTGTCCATCTGTCTCATCCCACTCACTTTGGAAAAGCCAGATGCCATGTCAACTGAGCAACTGCTATAGAGAACCAAGAGGAGAGAACTGAGGTTTCCGGCTCACAGCATCAAGCCCAAGCCTAGCTGTGGATTGTCCAACCCCATCAGAGGATGCTGGCAGCTCCAGGGTGTGACAGCTTGCCTGTGACCTCATCAACAACCTGAGCCAGAACCACCAAGGCAGCAATGCCCAGATTCCTGACTCTCAGCAACCATGGGAGATAATACACAGAGGTCAAAGTATAAATTTAAAAAATGTAAAAGACACACTGCTGTGAATCCCACTCAAAACACTCCTCTCTCTTCAACCACACTTAACCTATTATTCTTGTCACTTTATGAAGCAGGTCTGGAAGTCTTTTCCTGAGAATTTTTACAATGTGTGACTCAAACACAGTAACTGTTGCAGCAGAGTGCCATCCAGCAGAAAAACAGGCTCATAAAAGATGACAAAGTGTGTCCTAATCTACCTTATTCAGCAGATTTGGCACCAAACAGCTTTTGGCTCTTCCCAAAGACAAAATGGCCATGAGAGGTAAATGTTTTGAACTGATTCGGAGCATCAGGCAGCCACAATAGTGTAACTGAAGAAGCTCATAAAAGAGAACTCCCAGAATTGCTTCAGAAAGGAGCAAAATGATGGGATAAGTGTGTTGAAAGAAAGGGGGAGCACTTTGAGGGAAACTCATGCAATATGTCTTTTTCTCTAATAAATTTTTAAATATTCACCATATTTGTTTTTATCACACCACATATTTGTTCTAATATTGAAGAGTAATCTGTCACATGGCAATCAATACATCAGGCTCCACTAGGAGGGGCAGGTTTTAGAAGAAGAAGAAATGCGTGGAGGAGGGTAGGTCTTTGTCAAAGAAGATGACATTCCCAAAGGGAAGAGTTTGTAAGAGGCACTAGAAGCCTAAGTATGAACTAGGCGGAGGGGCAGGAAAGTATCCAATAAATTTGGGGGCAGTGTGTAAGTGCATTATTGTTCTTTCGGTTTAAAATGTTCTGCAAAGACTCGTGTTCAGAGGTGGGGCTTTTGGAAGATGACTGACTGTACAAACTCTGACTTCATTTGTGAATTGATTCATTGACAGATTGATGATCTGATGGAAGCTGATGGAGACTTAAGAAGTGAAGCTTAGAGGGAGGGAATAGATCACAAAAGTCCATCCTTGGGAGCTGTATCTTCCTTAGTCCCTTCCTCTCAGGCTTCCTGTCTCTCTACTTTCTGGTCATCATGGTGTGAATGATCTTCTATCCTTCCACCATGATATACTGTTTCATCATTGGTCCAGAAACAATGGAGCCCAGTGATTGTGGACTGAAACCTCTGAAACCATGAGCCAAAATTACTCTTCCTTTAAATTATGCTTCTCAGGTATTTTTTCACAGGCAAGGAATGGGGGCTAATGCATGTATCTACATAGATTCAGATAATGAAGAACATGTAGGGTTCTCAAGCAAGGGACAGTGACCAGAAATGAGATTCCCTGATAGGGGACACAAAAGACAGAAAAGCTGCATGAAATAAGACGCAAGCTCAAAAGGGGGTCTACAGTTAGGCCCTGGGGGAAGAAACAAATAGCTACACTAGAGCATCGATAAACATTCCAGGAGGATGAGGCAGGATTGCAAGTTCAAGCCTAGAATGGGCAACCTATTGACTTAGCAAGACTGTCTCAAAATATAACAGTAAAAAGGACGGGATATAGCTTAGCAAAGAAGAAGAAAAAGAGAAAAAAAAAAGGAATGCAGAAGAAAGAGAAGGAGAGTGCACACATACCCACCGTATTGCATCTCGGCCTCCCACAGCAGCCTGTCGGAGCCTGGGGTTTCCAAACATTCACCTGTTTGTTTAATCTGCATGCACATTTAGTCACAAGCTTTAGGAAGAAGCTACCATGGGACACATTTTTCGATCAGCTCTACCATTCATGCATATAACATGCTGCTCTGGTACATCAGACACTACACTACAATATTACTGTCATAAATATCATGGATGTGACAGACACAAAATTATAACAAATATGGAAAATATGCTTCATTTTAAATCACCCCAACCACATGAACTGACTCTACATTACACTGTGTTAGCTTTAATAAAGTCAAATAGTAAGAGTAATAATAATAAAAGAGGACAGACTATGGCAGTAACATGTACAAAATTCAAGAAGCCACCCTCTACCATAGCCTTTTCTTTCTACTTATGGATGAGCCCATCTAGTCTAGCATGAGAGGAGGTTCTTTCTGAAAGAGCTTTGCCCTAGAGTAAACTACAGGACATTTTGGCGGTGGAAGCTCAAATCAGGGATGTTTACCCTGAGGTCGCTTCCTCCTTCCTCTATTACAACTTCCTTTTTCCTTTCCCAGTGCACACTGCGAAGAAAATTCCAATCAGCTCCTCCCACGTCATCAGTGCCCACCCTAAGCACCACCCCCGTCAAAGGATACATATACCTCATACCCCATATCCAGGCTAGAGGAAAAACCCAGACCACTCCTGGTTGTGGGCTCCTCTCCACATCCTTGGAATAAAGGCCACTTTTACTTTTATATTTTGCTCCTTTATCACACCGAAAACCTCTAACATTTCCCCTACACTCTTTTTACAGTGAGGGAGGCTGGTCCTCAGCAAGTTAAAGCTACTGGTCTAGGCGACACAGTTAAGATTTCATCAGGACTAGCACCCAGGTTTGCTAAGAGAGTGACATGACTGACCCCAAGATGGGTCCCATCACGTACATACATAGCTTGTTAATGGATTCCCTGTCACTTAGTCCACCTGGTGGACTGCAAAAGACAATGGATGAAAGAAAGCACCCTCCTGTCTTCCAACATGTCCCAGTGGAATGGGGCTCAGCCGTACTTCCTGTGAGGGAAAGGTGCTAGGAACCCAGCTTTCATGCCCCATGCTTCCGGTTCCTGCGATCCAGTAAGAGATCGTCTCCCCAGCTCTGCCAATGAGTCCACAGGGAAGCTAAGCATCCTTCTAGGTTCAAAATCGCGGGAGGTAGAGACATTTGCTCATGAAAATTGGACAGGATAAATTCACAGAAATACAAACATCACTCTATTTGGGAAACAGTGAAGCCTGCCAAAGGAAGTGTACACAATATGTACATATAAACAAGAAAGCTGGGCTGAAAAATCCCTTCCTTCTCCTCCTGCTCCCTCCCCCTCGAAGTTGTAACACAAAACCTGTATTCATCCTGACACTGCATCTCACCAGGCAAGGGATCCTGGGATCATTTCACTTCCCTGAGCCTTGGCTTCACCGACTGTAATAGAAATACATGCCCTCTCCTGGACCTACCTGTCAAGAAGACAAGACGAAGTGCCTACATCCAGAGTCCACAGTGCCAAGTTTGCAAGCAGCCACGGTCATCTCCAAGCCCTGTGGACTAGGAGCCTCCAGGAATAGCATTTGCATGCCGAGTCCCCTACTGTGTCATGGGCCATGGTGCTGGCACTCCTCCTGTCCTGCTGTGCTGGCTTCATCTGCTCATTGTGAAACATGCTATTGTTGTCCAGGTTTTGCTTTCTGCTCCACTCTGGTCTTTCTATTTCTGCCTCTTTTATCACACCTACCATGAACCCCTGAATTGCCCTAAGCTCTGCCTACCCAAGGAGACAACCAAATGCACAGAGGGCCTCATAATCACCTGGTCAGTCATTGTCTCTGTGGTGGTGGGGCCTGGATAGACAGGGGCCATTGACAGAACTTATTTCCAAAATTTTTGAAGGAAGTAAGCTTAGTTTTCGTTGCCTGAGGGCTAGGAACACTTCTGTGAATTACATCTCCCTACCTCATCTCATCTCTCCTTTGTGATGTGGTTGTTTCAAAGGCCTAAGGGACTTTTCCCGAGACCTTTGCCAATCTCCAGTCGCCATTGCTGCTGCAGCACACTTAACTTCCCTGTGACTCCCTTTCACAGACTGGTGAGTTCATCAGCAGATATGCCTCACCCAGCCAAATTTAAAATGCAGCTCCCAAATCACTATCTCCTCCTGTTTACAGGCACACATCCCCTGACATCTCTCTCCCCTGGACCCTTGGAGTCCTCTCCATAACAATGGCCCCAAATTCCAATGGGCTGGGGACTCTAACAGGAAGTGAAATGCCTCTACACCCTTCCCCCACATGACCCCTTCTCCACACCAGTTCTTAGGCACTGGTTCCAGCCACTTCTTGCACAAGGACACCATTCACACACAGCCACATTCTGCCTAGAAAAGGAGAAATCAGAATAGGAAAGAGCCCCCCTTTGATGTGCAGGAAAAAGTCCACTTTCAAGGCTCCTCCCATCTCTCAGCCAGACAGCTAGCTGGTTGGCAGCCTGCTTCCCTAAGGAAGGCCAACAAGATGAAAGCTCTGCCCTTTTCCTTGCCACTTGGAACTTTTAGAGTGGTGATTAGCAGCCTCTTCAACAACACTCACTATAGACTTGGCTAAGTAAATTAGACTCAGATTTAAAAGAAACATGTATGCATTGTTCCATGTCCTTGAGAAACTTGCAAGCTGCAGACTAAGTGACTAAGTAAAAGCCTAACAAACAGTAAAAGAAGGATTATAGGGTGTCCAGCACGCATTCTTCAAATGACAAAATTTACCGAGTAAGGGGTTTCTCCCCCATGTAATTAAGAGCCAGGGGAAAAATAACTCTAATAATTTCATCAGTTACAAGTCACTGGCAGAACAATGTACCGTCTCTAACTCAGGCAAATGCCTTCACATCCCCAAACGTTCTCACAGCACAGTATAGGCAGTTAAGATCTCCAATCTAAACATCACAATCACCAGAGAATACTTCCTCTACAGGCCCTGGTTTGCTGAGCATCCCTGTCTACACTTTGATTATAAATTCCCATCTCCAGTCAGAAGGGTCACAGAGGTAAGGAAATTCTTGGCCTCTGCTGCTTTGCCCGGTCACTGCTTCTGTCTGTACCCACCAGGTTGATGATCTTGTCCTTTCCCACAAGGTCCTAGTAAAGGACAAAGGGAAGGACAGTGCGAAGACCAAACAGTCAAATTTCACTCCGGCCCCTCCTTCACGCCCTCTACCAGAGGTTTAGGAAGAACAGTACACAAAAATCGACATTTACTCTCTTAAATAACACCTTTAGCCAAATCACTGTAAAATGTTGATTGTTCAATCTTTTAGCCAGTCTTATTTACACTCTAATCATCACCATCATCTAACTCTGTCCGTTATGAATACACTAAGTCCACTCCTGAGGAACATTCGAGTCAGGAACTTTCACAGCTATGACCTTGCGCATTGTAAACATTCGCAGAGGTGCACAAATTGCAGAAGTAGCTCAAGTGTCTGCTGGACATTGTCACAGTTATATTACTGTGTGTCCCTGTACAGTGCAATCATGTACAGTAGTACAGCGCTTAATCAGAGCCCAGGATGACTGGAAACAAGAGGAAAAGCAATCACCTATAGGCCAGTTGTACTGTACTTTACCATCATTTTAAGGTAACTGTAAAAGTAAAAAGTTTACTTACAGGATTTGTGTGTCTGTATGTTTACATTGTGTACTGGCATCAATGGTGTACAAGGCTCTCTTTATCAGACTTATGAATGAATTTGACTTACAAAGCTTCTAGAATGGAACTCATTCCTAAGTCGGGGATTTACTATTATAAAATTTACACAGCATTTCCTATTAATTTATAGAAGTTTTCATCCCATGCGCGTGTGACATACATATAAAACAGTAAAGCAGTGATAATAATATAGAAAACAGTATTTATGAAGCAATTTTTATATACTTGGCTTAGAGAACTTCACGTTATTTCAATGAATCTTTACAGAACTCGTAGAATGTTAGTGTGCTGTTTCAGTGTTTTGTTTGTATACCTAACTACCTTATCTGCTATTCTTCCTTTGTCCTCCCTCCATGTCACCAACCACCCTGATGGTTCAGATGCACGTACACAAACCCACACCACAGAGGTCACTGACTACCTGGTTCCAAATTCCAGCCCACTCATGGCATTGCCTCCTAAGGAAGTTGGAGATTTAGAATTCTAGCCGAAACATTTTATAGTCCATAAATGCCCTGCAACAGGAAACCATGTAGTTTCACTAAGAATCAGGAGAATAGCCCTCACCAGAAGAAACCACATTCAGAACACCGACTGCTGCCAAGAGCTCCCCAAGAATACATAGAGCAGTGGGCACCTCTCATTCCTGCTCCTCACACCATAAACACTTGAGTTTGTGGTCTTCTCAGCATTTCTTACTTCTGCTTTTCTCTTCTCCCTGTTTCAAGACATGAGAGCATGGAGCACCTTGATTTCTACAAGTGTTTTGATTAAATGCTAATTAATTTACAATCTCCCAAGTGATTTCACTCGAGGACTCCCTGTACCCCTTTATTTGGAGGTAGCCCCACTGAGGACTGCTTACCACTGTCTGAAAGCAGAGGCTGTGGAAATACCCTGGATGGAGTCCTGCTGAGTCTCCATGGTCCCAGCATCAAGCAAGCTGGAAAGGACCTAAAGTCTTCATCAGTGCCCAGATAATCACATAATTATCTGTTAAAATAAGACCTAGATGACTGGGGCTCAGAAATCAACATCATTTTGCTCGTTAAATGTTGAAAATAAATTCATAGGCCAGTAAACACGGGGATTCACCAATAAGAAACACCATGTGTGTCAGACTCAATCTTCTGGATGTCAGCCTGAAAGAGTAAACAAAACAAAACAAAAAAGTACAAGCTTAATTGGGCTGGGACAGGGTGCAGACCTTGGCTATGTCACGCACCAGCACTTTGGGAACTTGGAAATCGTGTCTCCCCAAGCCTAACTTTCCTCAGTATAAAACAGGAGTAAGATCAATGCTCATGAAAAGTTAGAATCCCGTGATTCTCAATGCACAGCAGTTGCTTTAACTTCCTTCATTTCTGGATGATGACAATGGGATGTCATTCACCCTAATACGCCAAACTCAGAGCTCTTATGGCATAAACAAGTTCCAGCTCAACACAGCCCCACTTCAGTTGCCCAGACTACAAACTCCACAACCCCTCAGACTGTCTGACAATTTGCTTTAAATTGGGTACAATGATCTAAAGCTGCTTGCGGGGAGCGGGGTAGCACTTTTCCCGGAAATGCTTGTTTGGATACTATCTGAAAAAAGAAAATGTAAACATCCATGCATCTAATTGCATCCATCTCAGATGGGGTTAAAATATTCTAACCGGTAAGGGAAGGTAAAATTAAAGACATGTAAGATAATTCACACAGAAATTTAATTTGGGGTTGACTTTAAAATACTGTACACTCTCAAAAATTAAATATAACCAACAAAAAAATGCATTTATATCTATAGCAGTAGCATTCACATTGGTGGCAACTTGTTTACATTTATCAGCCAAGAAGGGCTCTTCCATCTGGTCATGTACCCAGCATTACACACATCTTTTAAAGTTATTCAAATATTTCATGTGTGAAAACAGAGAGGTTATTTCACGTAGGCAAATTTGGAAGACATCAAGTGCTAAATATGCTACAGAGCTCCTGCTTCACCCATGAAAACTGACAGTTTTCTTTCAGCCTGCCAGTTAAATGCCTACTCTGCTTTTTAATTCATTCACCCCTTCTACAAATGCTTGCACTGAATGACATTTTGCCAAAGAGCTACCCCACAAATCTCTGGTGGAAAGAGGAGAAGGGGGTCCAACTGTAACAGGAACCTCAAACTCTGGGGCATCTTCATGAAATTCTGGCACAAAAGAAAGTCCCAAGCCAAGCCAGCCAAAATAGATGACATGAATATTTTTATACTATAATTCTATACCATTATGTCACAAGAGGTTGTCCATTCCTGTGGCAGATGATGTGACACACAGCCCATTTCCAATTCCCACTGGGGCAACCCGGGATTGTATAAAACACCAAAATATTGTGCACTGGAAGCATGCTCCTGAGGTCCGATTTCTATTCTGGAGAAGACTCTATAACAGTATACACCAACTTGTGTAGCTGCCTATGCTAGCCTCCAGGACTAACATATTACTCAGACCCATCTCTATTTTCCAGAGTTCACATAAAGGCATGCAAATGCATCAAATACCAATTTTTAAACTTCCTAGAACATGATCCCTGATCACACACACCAGCAGGAAGCCCCCTTGGCATGCCCATGGCATGGTCACACTTTGAATGACTGACCAAAGAGAGAGGAGATAAAAAATGCATTTAGAGGACGCCATGGGGGAAGCAGCATGAGAGAGTGTGGAATTCCCCAGGTTCTGAATACGCCACAGGAGTAAGGTTTTTTTTAAACTTCTTTAGTAGTTAATCTGTGTACTTGAAGTGCACAAACAGTACAGACCCGATATCACGGTAAGAATCTCCGTGCCGCAGCCAGAAATACCATGGTGAAGCACACAACATCCCTCCCTGAGGATCAAAGCCAGAGCTCTCCTGCTGGTGCCACAGGTGGCAGCACACTCCCGCCATCTCTCCAGTCCTCCACTCCACTTGCCACCTTGCTACCTTGCTGTTCCCACCACATTCTCAGAGCTCTGCCCGGGCTAGAGGACACTTCCCACTGTTTCCAGAGCTGACTCTTCAAATGCCTTTAAGTGCAAGCTTCCATTTAAATGTCATCTTCTTCCTCTGTTGAAAATTTCAGTACCATTACATCCACTTTCTCGTGCTCAGTGTTTCCCTTCATTTGCAACACCTTAAATCACCGCATTTTATAAAAAGCTGCAATTTATTAAGTCTATTGCTTGTCATCTGTTTCCCCTGGTTGAATGACAAACATTCCAAGAGAGCAGAGGTCCCACTCTGTTTTGCTCACTGTATCCCAAGTAAGGCATTTCCTGGCACACTGCAGGCCCTCAAATATGTGTTTACTTCATATGCATGTGTACATGTGTGTGTGCATGCGTGCTTGTGTGTATATATATGAAGCCAGGGCCTCAGACATGCTATGCAAATATGCTACCAAGCTACCCACCCACCCCTCAAATATTTGTTGAATGAATAACTGAATTTCCAGAAAAAGAAATTCTGTATCACAGAACAACTTCCTAGGGCTCCACTAAGATAAAACACAAAGCCTGTCTCCCGTCTCCTAGGAGACAGACAGTGCTATAAGAAAAGATATGGACAGTGTGCACAGGCAGATGCTGACCAGCAAGTTTAGGCAGAGCCACAAGATGAGGTTAGACAAGGGCAGGACATACATGATACATCTTCCAAGACACTCAGTTATATACTCTTCAGTATGAAGTGCAGGATGTCAAATCTGGTCTCCACCCGTGCTCTCAGCCACCCCTTCATCACATGGGTAGTGAGTTGGTGCCATGCTTAGACTTGCATGAACTCCTACATTCCAGGGAACGTAGCTGGTCAAGTTCCTGCATGCCAGGGCCACAGCCGGGTACACAGAATGTCTGAAAACCTTTGGCTGCAAGCTCAGCCCAGCCTGGTGTTGAGTCAGCTCTGACCAGACCCGGGATTAGACTGGATGTTCCACTCTTCCCCATGTGATCTAGATTGTTTCCGCTGCCCCGATCTCCTGTGGATCATCATCCAAAGGGCAGAGCGCAGCACACACTGACGCATAGAGTCCTGAAACAGTGCTGAGCTACGAAGCCCCACAGTAGCTTAAGACCTTTGTAATCTTTCTCCCGTATTCTTTTAAATATGCTCTGCGTACTCCGCTATAGTATGGTGCTTACGAGCACAGTCTGTGTGATTAAAGCAAGCTTGCTCTTTCCTCCTAGTAGCTGTGTAACCTAATTAGGCCTTCACATCTCAAAACAGCAATGATCAATACTTATACCCACAAAGCGGGAACATTGTGGAGACAACAGGTAAAGCTTGTGGGACGACACACACAGGAAACAGTCAAGGTGCTACTCCTATAAACAGAGTAAGATATACACACATGCAATCATAGATAAACCTCGAGGTGATTTGCTATGTGAAGGCACAAAATACCACACATTATATGGCTTCATTTATAAGAGGTGTCCAAAGTGGGTAATCTCATGGATTCAGAAACCAGATAAATGACTGCCAAGGTTGTCACCAAAAGTGGTTAGGGAGGGTGAAGAAATAATGAAAAGTGATGGCTAATGAGTATGGGATTTCTGCTGGGAGGAACGGATAGTGATCAATGACCAATGGATCAATGGATGGAAAATTTCTAAATACACTAAATCATAACCTTACAAATCAAGGTATTACTTTTCCTCTATGAGCTACTCCAGAAGAGCGCCTGAGTCTCACAGCAGGATTCCCAGAAGTGCCTAGCACAAGGCACGACCAGCTAAATATCAAATAAACTAAAACCAATGACACATGTGGTGCCAAAATTTTCTAGGAAATACCAACAAAGACCTGAACAACCGAGCAGCTTCGAGGAATGACTGGCCAACTGGAGAGAAATTTTATGCCCCGGGCAGTTGGAGTAGTGCCAGGGTACAGTGATTCACTGTGGCTGAGGGTCAAAGGCAGGAGCTGCCAACAGGGGAACCGATCAGAGGCGAACACGGACAAACGGGTTCAGGGAGAGAAACATGGGGGAGGGAGAAATCTGCTTTATCATTTCACTAGAGTTCAGCATCCAAGGCTGTGATCAGCATATGCTGAACCAGTTTCCAACACGCAGCCTCTGCTATGGACGTGAAGGCTACAAAAACGAATGACCTGGAAAGGAGGGCTATAAAGCGAGAGAGATGGAGAGAGGGATGTAGAGAGAGGAGCCAAGGAAACAAACAGGCTCTCATTTCAAGGCAACAGTTAGTTTCGCAGCTTAAATTGGCAGCCAGTAAAGAATTCTTTAAATACATTCCACCGTTGGGCTGGACCATCCCAAAACCTGTTCTGTACTGGTGGGTCTTGAGATCATTTTTTTTTTTAGCCGAATATTTGAAGCAAGGGTAATCAGAAGGGGGGAGGGTAAATAGTTCTTGATTAAGAAAAGCAAAACAATTTCTTCTTTTGATGATAGACTTTTTTTTTTTAAAGCAATTTTCTTTCTTGTGTGCTCCAGAATCCAAAACTATAGAGAAAATTTGAAACAGAAGGAATCAAAGTCAGGACAGATGACAGTCCTGACTGTCAGGGAAAATCTCAGACAGTGCCACCACAGACCTTTGGGTAGCCTTTCACTCTAATGATGAGGTCCCCTGTCCTCTGTCCCATGATCTAAATCATTTCAGGTTTGCTTGCTCTAATTTCATGACCACTTGGAGACCCAGATTCTTCAAAGGGCTTTTAAAACATCCCATCCTCTTTGGTGTCTTTCAGTTCTTCTCTTTTCCTATATTATCACTGTCCTCAATCTAGTTTCTTTCACCTCCCCCTCTGCGGTCACTGTCATCACACCTCTGACCTGGTTTATCTCTACTCTATGGACTCCGATTCCTTCTCAGCCCACCCCAGCATGATAACTAGACAACTGGGTCACCTCCTGAGCCTGGCCTTTCAGACCAATTGTATCCCAATCACTTTGCTCTTCCAGGCTCTCCCCCCAAGAGAGGCTTCCACATCTCCATCTCAACACCTCCTAGCAGCGATCCATATTCCATGAGAGGACTTGGCAGAATGACACTTTTCTTTATAGGCACTTCTGTGACAAGCACCTCTTCACACTAAGGTAGCATTTAATACAGTGTGACTTTTATCACTTGACACCTGAGGTGTTCGCAGCAGACTTAACCATGTCTTATCCATAATGACATACATATTGGGCACCTCAGATGAGCCAGAGGTGCCAAACTATGACAGGGTGGGAGTCCTACCCTGGACATCTTCCAGTAAACACACACGGAACATATAAATGAATGAATAACACCGATACAACAACAGTACCTATATATTTTGCACTACACTAAAGATTTCCTATACATTTCTGGGTTATTTTTTGTTACATTTATATATGAACTATAATCTTAATTTTACAGACAAGGAAACAGAGTGGACTTGCAGCAGTATCAGGATTGAATCCCAGATCTTTTGACTCTAGATCACTCTAGATCATTCTTTTCAGCACTACCCTTCTGTTCCTCCTGATCTCTTCTCTACCTTTCCACTTAAAAGACAGTAAAGCTTCAGAGCAGTTGCACAGCGAGATAAAGGCAGAACTGGAAACCCACATGCTGCGATGTTTTCACTTCTCAGATTCAAGTAAATCTGGAGGGCCCCTGGTGGTGCCCAGAGCAGGCACTGCCTTGACCAGGGAGCGGCGAGGTGGTGAGGCATAGATCTTATCCTCTGCATACGGATCAGCACCGGACCCTGCTTTGCTTCTCTTGTGTTACCTGGAACAAATGCTTTCACACTGTGAATCTGCTTCCTCATATGGTGAGTGAGACTCCCAAGGCGTCTCTCACAGGCTTGCTAGGAGAAGAAAGGAGGAAACAACAGGCAAAACTGGACTAGCATCCCATGAAGGAAGAGACTCAGTTCACCCTTTTCACAGCTCTACCTGCAGGACCTGGCAACACACTTGGTTCATTTTCTAAAGTCTGGACCACAATTTCCTGGGTGCTTAACTTTCCTAATAATAATATTCTGTCTGCTTGAGATCTAAGTGTCAGCACTGATTGAAAAAGAGAAATAATGAGGATAATACTATATTATCATCCTAAAACATAAGCTAATAACAATAATAATAATAGATCACAGACTATGGCAAGCAAATAAGAAGTGCCTGCTTTGCTTTATAGTTGCTAGGACTACTTGCTTTTCACAATGGAAGGGATTTAAAGGAAGAGATGAGAGAGACAGAAGGAATGAATAGATTAAGAAACCTAACTGATATCCTAAACACCTAATCAAAGAGAACAGACTATGCAATATAAATCAAAAGTTCTACTAAAAGAGAAGTAATTGAAGGCCCAAAGTGAACAGTCTCACATTTTGCAGGAGAAGAGATATTTTGAAATGGCATAATGTAAGAACAAAGGACAAAGCGTTTTTATATGGCTCCCAAACAATCAAAGGAACCTGCCAATTATGTGCAGAAGACAGGCTTCACAGAACTGCTGTCAAGTTGGGGAGGCACTCGGAGTTCATTAGATGCCAGAGGAGAAGCAGCAACAGACTCCTAAACAGGTATCTCCACCTCAGCAGGAAGGAGACCAAGCCTCTCCAGAGGGGCTGGATTACAACCTCCAAGGGAAGCCACTCAGATTAACCGTTCCAGACGGTACACTTTGCTCAGCTTCTGGACCACTTCCATGAAATTAAGGAAATGAAGCTAAGGAGGAAAAATCCTGGTTGCCGCCTAAGTATGCATGTAACCCATCCTGATTCTTCCTTTCATTTAGAGAAGCAATTCTATCCCCCGGGACCATCCCTTCTCTGCAACATGAGGAAAAGGTGAGAATTTATCATACTTGGAATTCAGTTTTTCCAACTATGGATCGAGCAAGATCACAGAGTGTAAAAGCAGCCTTGGAAACATAACTCAAAAGGTAAAGTCAACACGTTTTTATGTATATATCACACAGACAAAAGAGACTTAAGGAAGGAGAAGTAGTCATGTCTGTCACCCACCCTCTCTTATCCTTCATGACACCATCTCATGGTGGAGTTCCAGACCCCAAGTCAAAAGCAACATTTACCTTGCCTTTCTCACTATTTTCCAAGTCACAATCCCATCATTTGAAAGGCAAAAAATACAACTTCATACTTTAAGTTCCAGCTCAACCTAAAGATATCTGAAGATCAAGATATCCAAAAAGATGTGAAAGCATAGTGCAAAGTATTTAACAAATAAAATCATTTCTCTGATATGCTGTGAATTTCTAGAGGTCAGAAGTCACTTATCCCCATTGTGGTCTTTCCAGGATCTAACACACAGCCTCTCGTACTTTCTAGGTATTGGACAAGCAATGGACAGAGAGATTAGTCAAGCTAAGAATCAATGAGCCCTGAGTAGTTTTCCGCCACAGGTATCAAGGGGATAAGCTATGTTTCCAGACCTGTCTTGACAGTTCACAATCTACTTGGAGAAGGATTTTCTCCTGGAGCCTTCAGAGAGGAAGACAGTAAAGCTATAAGGAACTATTTACCAGATACAGAACATGAGCCTAAGCAGTGAAATAATTTGTGAGTTGGAATCATCAGCATAGAATTCCTGCACGTGTAAGGATATTATAATACAAAATGGCACAACTTTGCTGCTAGGAGAATCATTAGGAATCGATTATCCAAGTTCCCCTATTTTAAGGTTGAGATAACTAAGCCTTTGGAAAGGATTCACGTGTGCTGGGCTCACATGGCAACTTCTACAGCAAAGCCACACTGGCCAACCTGGGCACCATCACCACACAGACCACGGCCCAGAGGGATCCCTGAGCAATTCAGAATAAACCTCATTTCACCTCATGGGGGAAAGCAGAAAAACAGGCCTCATCAACAATATTCATTGCCAATTCATTTATGAAGCACTGGGAGATGGAACACTAGAAAGCCTCCCTCCGAGACCTTCCTGTTTCAAATTACAACCCCAACCCCGCTCCACCATTTGACATCCAATAAGTACATTTTCCGTCTCTCCCAAGTAGAACGTAAGGGCCAGGGGCAGCGATCTGTGTCTAGATTCCTCAGTGCTCTGTCCACAGAACAGAGCCTCAGACAGGTTACTCAATCAAATGTTTGTTGAAAAGGATGAACAGAAACAGTAATCACAGCAGACTTCAAGAAGACAACACTGGAGTTTATCCTCAAATGCTACATGGAGTTCAGAAAAACACATGGATGGGATGTAGGACCTGAATTAGACACCAAAGGTGGGGAAGAACCTCTGAAAGGGCCGGAATGACACCAATGAGGGCTCATTCACTGAAAGCAAAGGTTCAAATGAAACCAAAGCAGAAAGAAGACAGAAGGGAGCCAACATGTTTGGTTGGTATAAACACAATGCTGTATAGGTACAGTGCAAGATCATCACTGCATCTCAGAAGGCCACACTGGTGTCCCCAAAATACACACAAGCCCTGTTAGAAAGCAGCCAGCTGGACCTGGGGGTGATCCCTGGAAGCCAGTGACCACAGCACAGGCCTTCAAGCTGTTCCGCAAGTGCTTCTGTCAGCCAAAACCTCACCGCCCTCTTTGCCCTAACCTGGTTCTGCTCCGGCCAACCAGAGAGGCCAGCAGGACCTCCCCAGCATAGCACAGCAGTATTTTCTACCTCTGATTCCGATTCATGCCAGAAAACTCTGGGCAGAAACTCACTCTGATATAGAAGGCTTTTTTTAAGTTATTTTATTTTTTTGTAATATAGCAAAGACTGACCTGGGAAAACAAATATATTTCAAAAGGAGAAAAGTCATTAGCATGCATAAAAAATAAAGGCAGTAGAATATTGATTGTGGCAATTTAGGAAAGCTGGCACAATGCACCTCTCCAATTCATGGAAACGGAGAGAAAATATAGTCCGCAGTGCATAGTAAATGTAGACAGCGTGGCCTCGGGATGCAGGCAGCTGCTGACAGTGCACAGATAGCCTGGTGCCAGCCTGGCCCAGGAGCCAGCTCTGCTGCCCAGTGGAAGTCGTTACCAAATCCTGGGAGACGGCAAGTTCTGGGGCAGCTTCTCCACTTGTCTCCCTGATTCCAAGGGCAACCAAGTCTCCCAGGTGATCCAGACACAGCTAAAATAAATTCAAAGACACTACAGAGGAATTCGATGTTACATGAGAAAGCTTTCAGATACCAATTCTATTTATTTCCCTTCCTTTATTCTGTTAACAAAAGTAGACTGGTAAATAAATAACATGAGTTAACGATTTCTAAAGCACTAAGTGGTTTAGATAAAAAGGCCTTAACCAGAAAGCGAAAGGTTGAATGTCATTCCTGCTGTGGATGGGCACATAAGTAAACCAGGGTTCAAATCATTTGAATCTGCTTCCCTTCCTAAACACACCTTCGCTAAACTGAAGATATGGTATTATTTCAACTATAGTAACCCTCTGAGCTGGCAATGTTATTAAATTCATCTTGCAAAGCAATTTTTTCCAAAGTCACAGGCAAAAGGTGGAATGGGGAGAGCATATCTGCCTGATTTCCACAGTTCGCAGTTTTAATCCTTCGGGTTATCATCTCCAAGCATCTTCAAGCTCTGATCATCTACATCCCCAACCTTTTGGCACCAGTGACTGGATTCATGGAGACAATTTTTCCAGGGATGAGGGAGAGGATGGTTTCAAGATGATTCAAAGGAGTGCATAACCTCGATCCCTGCCACGCAAACTCCTGCGAGAATCTGCTACCTGGAAGCAGATCTCAGGTAATGAGGCCAGTGACAGAGAACAGCGGTAAATACAGATGAGGCACTGAAGCATCTGCTGCTCACCTCCCGCAGGGCCCGCTTCCAGTCCACTGACCAGGGGTTTGGGACTCTTGATTTACAGCATTCATTTAAATAAAAAGGACTGAATCTACATTAGTACCCCAGTGTCAGAGGTGACCTCCTAAATGTACGATGGAGCTGTCTGCTTGCCTCAGTAGTTGGGGGAGGCAGAAGACCCTAAAGCCTTTTCTACAACCATGCCCAGATTATATCTCAGTTCTGTTCTCATCAGCTGCCTGGGAACTGAGAAGCAAGCAGCATGGTGCACAGAGCATTTTTTAGCAATGCCCTTCCCTCTCTCTCCTATCCCAATCCATTACTGTTCGACATGCAATGTCAACACTGAGGAAGATGTTGCAACAAGCTGGGGTGACAGGCCCACAGACCAAGCACAGCGGAGTAAAATATCATCAGACAAGGGCCAGGCTTTCGGGTCAAAATACTAAAGGAACAGGGTTTAGCAACATCACATGAAACCAACAATAAGTTCCACTGTTCCTAGAGTGTGTTTTGCCCACCAGGAGGGCATAACATGACTGAAGCAACTTGAACCGCAGTGGATTCCTAGAGGGTGATTCACCAACCTTAATCTGCACTGCTCTTGCCAAACTCAGAAGATTCACACTGAGTTTCACAAAGTCAAGGACAAACAGGAAGTCCCATCTGCATGGAGGAGGAGAGATAAGAAAACCACATCCTGGATGAAGATTTGAAGAAACTGGGAAAAGGAAGGAGGCCAGAAGCAACACCTTCAAAAATTTAAAGCTCCTGTGCCCTTGGGAAAGATGGACTGTTATTCCACATGCACAGAAGTAGCAGAGAGAAAGACTTGCCCCTCCACCTACAAAAAGAAAAGTCTCTAAAACCTGTGCCAAATTGTAACAATTTGCCTCTAAAGGAAGTAAAATTCCAGGGGTGCTGAAGCAGAAACTAGACAGTTATTTGGGGAACAGGCTGAGGAGTTAAGGAATCAAAATTCGAGTACAAGATCAAGGAAGGTACAATTTTATCCTGAAAAGGAAGTCCTAACTCTCCCACCCCCTTCCATCTAAGAATGTGTCAGGACTTGGAAGTAACCAATTTAAGAAGTAGCACTAAATCAGGGTGGCCTATTAACCCAATGATTAGTGTCCTTAATGGAAGATGGAAATTTGCACACATATGCACACAGATGGCTATCTTGGTCCATTTGGGCTGACAGAAGATATTTTAGACTAATATCAAAGTACTTTATAATAAGAAAAAACTGCTGCTTATTGTTCTGGAGGCTGGGAACTCCAAGTTCAAGAGACTAGCATAGTCAGTGTCTGGTAAGGACTCTGTTTCTAATACAATGACTTGTTATTGGGTTCTCACAGGTCAGAGGGTGAGAGTCTCCCCCGGGCCTCTTTATGAAAGAAAGAATGAGGCTCTCAAGACCTAATCAGCTTCTAATGGCACTACTCCTCAACACTACTATACTGGCAATTTGTTTTCAATAGGAGCTTTGGGGGACAGAAACATTTAGCGCACAGCAAAGTCCATGCTAAGATAGATGGTGGAACTGAACGAATGTGGCTAGAAGACAAGAAATGCCAAAGATTGCTAGCAACCACCAAAATCTAAGAATAGGAAAGGAAGAGGTTTTTGTCCAAAGCCTTCAGAAGGAGCACAAGCTTGCCAGTTCCTTGATGCCAAAACTGTGAAAGAACACATTTGTTTTAAGTCACATAGTAGAAATTTGCTTGTACCAGCCCTAGAAACAAATGCGTATACTAATAACTGTACTTGGGGACACTGTGCCTCTTAGAAACTGGGAACTACTTTATCAGTAGGAATTGTGACAGGGTACTAAGATTAATTCTTGAATCAGAAGGAATGTTAGCACATGGTTTAGCCTTTTCCTTTATGTACTTATTAAATTTGTACTGAATCTTAAGTGTGTTTTCAAAAGTTCTGTTAAGCCCTAAAGAGATAAGACATGATTTCTGAGCTCAAAATACTCACTGTTATGATTTGAATGTCTCAGTCTCCCCAAAGACAGTATACTACAACCATAACCTTAAAGTTGGTGGTATTAGAAGAAAAGCCTTAGGAAGGTCCTTGGGTCATGAGAATGGAGCTTTTGTAAATGGAATCAGTATAAAGAGACCTCAGAGACCTGAGAGTAACTTTGCCCCTTCTGTCATGTGAGAATACAGCAAAAAGAAAGTCTGCTATGAACCAGGAAATGGGCTCTTGCCAGACACCAAATCTGCAGGTGCTGTGATATTGGATGTCCCAGCCCCCAATATATGAGAAACAAGTATCTGTTGTTTATAAGCCACTCAGTCTATGGTGTTTTATTATAGCAGCCCAAAGGGAAAACATACCATCCACCAAAAAGGCAAAGACATAACCTGATTGGTATCTTTATATCAATGTAAATGCACCCCCCACCCCTGCACTCAGGGCCATTAACAAACACAGAGGTCACGAAAAGAAGGGTCACTGTCCGTGATAGTGAGTATCAGGGATAAGTTTTCACAAAAGTTATACCTGCGCTAGATCTTTGAACAGGAAGTATCTCTAGGTGAAAAAGGCAGAGAACTGCTTTCTAGGCATATCAAACCACATTCAGGGGTTTTACATTTTCAAGAAGTAAGCAGAGGTACAGCATAAGAAGGGAAGGACAAGAAATAAAATTCAAGAGTTCCAAGAGGTAATCCAGCAAACCCCACAGATGCTCAGATTATCCTAAACTCTAGTTTTTAAGAGTCTTAGTCAATACATCCCCTCATACACAATGCACCATGCTATTTCCATTGCTTCATTTTAGAGTGACAAAAAGCACCATAGACATCTTCCGACACTACTTATATACCCACCTGGCAACTGCAATGGGAAGAGAAACACTCAAAATACTCCCCAATGAAAAACCAGACAGAAGACACCTCAGATGGCTTTCCAGATTTTTAATCCATTTATTTCCCCCTCACTCCGGCATATGGAGAAGGAGCGGCAGAAATGAAATGAACAGCTGCTTCCCAACAGTGGCAGGGCAGGAGGATGTCAATGTGCCACACTTAGCAGCTGTGCACATTCTTAGAACATAATTATGTAACTTCTTGTGTATGGCGCTTCCCCTCTTCTGAAGCACTCTGCCATGTCACTGGGTTTTATCCCCACAGCCACAGAGGATGTTGAGTGGCATCAGTAGAAGGAGTCCCCAGGGTTGGGTGACATGTAAGAGGCTGACTCAAGATGACACTGAGAAGCCGGGGAATTAGCTCAGCAGCATAAGCGCCTGCCTGGCAAGCGCTAGGTTATAAGTTCGATCCCCGGCATCAAAAAAAAAAAAAGATGACACTAAGTCTCCTAAAGCCGTCACCCTTCACAGTCCTGCCTGATTTTCTTTTGAAGCATGTAGAAGGGTTTCTAGGATTGTATACTTTGAAAATGATTTCAGCAGTAGTAGGGACAAATTCAGGTTACAGAGATGAGGATTCCACCAGAAGGGCAGAAAGAGCAAATCCTACCTTCCCCTTCCAGAGACACTTTATGCACATGAGCAAGAGAACAGCACCTGCATTTAAGGAGAAAGCAGGAACTGGAGAACCGGGAATGGACACGCTGTGCTGAAGCTCAGGGAGCGGAAATGGTCCACCAGGCCCCTCTCAAGCTTCCCTCAATTCCCACCTTCACTGCGCACCTGTGTTCAGCACACGATGGTCTCCACCTGCCAGCTTTAAGAAGTTGCTAGTTCCGAAGACAATGTGGAAACTGGGAACAGAGCAGTTGACCGGTCTGCACCAATGGACTTTTTCCCAAATATCATTCATATTAAGCTAAGTGTTCACTTCTGAGGTTGAGAATTTCTCCTACATGTTCCAGTTAAAAAAGCAACTGCAAATATATACTGAAATGACAAGGAGCAAATATAAGGAAGAAACCACATTCTCCCTGAAAAAACATTGAAAACATTACTGGCAAGGTTTCTTTAATTTGTGAGGATCTAAAAATGCCAGAAGGATATCAATTAGATTGCAGTTTCAGGTTAGAAAATCTCTCTTTCTCTGATTAAGAAGGGAATTAATGCAACGAAATAAAACACTTAATCCCCTTACTTTGACTAACTCTCCAGTCTAATTTGTGTGTTTTAGAGATTTCTTTTTTATAGATCCGTGGTGATCTACAGTGTTAATGGCACAGTGTGTCTTAGTGTGTGTGGTGCTGTGTGCACACATGCACACACACACATACACACACATGCACATTCAATTCTGAACAGTAATTTGTTCTTTTCCAGGTGCACGAGGTCATAAATGAATTCTAAATTAACTTAATTGTCTTGCCTGTCTGTGAAGACAGTGCACGTTTTCAAGGCATGATCACATGAAACATAAGGATATAAAAACACTCTATCCTCCCATCAGGTATTAGGTAACTTGGGAAAGAAAAAAAGCTCTCATCTTCGGGAGACCTCATCGGTTGCCTCCTGCTTTACACAGTTAGAAATGGACGTCAATTCTCACATGAAGAAAGGCTATAATTTTCTTTCCTCCCAGAGGGCAGAGGGAATGGAGGAAGACTTGGGAAAGCTGTTTCGCTTTTCTCGCATCTCTCTGCCTCTTGTGAATGCATGGACACCAGATGGTATAAAGCCGCAGGTTGGAGGTAAATAATAAAACCAGAAAGCACTGCAATATTAGGTTGTGAAATGACTTTCAAATAGAAATGCGGCAACAGCCCATTAATTGATGGCGGGAGCCCTGGGTAAGAGGAAGAGGTAATTCAGACAACACGCAGCAGGGCCTCAGTCCCTTCCATGTGAGGACAAATGCAACAAGCAAAGTGGCACTATACAACATAGTCAAGGCAGGCTCTCCCTCTCTGCTTTTGGTTGAGGAAAGAGTCCCTGCAGAGCCAAGTAGCCTGAGGCTGACACAAAACAGCTCCCTCAAAACTGACAGGCAGCATTCTGTCAGCATCTTATTTTCAATGAGAAAAACAATATACTCCAATTCATCTGCACTGGGACTCCCATGGCTGAGTGATACAGAGTAAAAGGAGGGGGTAGCAAGAGGTAATGAGTGGAAATATTCTGGCTGACAAGGATGGAGTCTGGGGATTGTTTTCATTTTACTTCTAAGAAGAGGGCTGTAAACACGCTGGACCAGTCATTGCTTTAGTTAGAGGTCTTAGGTCTTTCATAGGTGAACATAGAGGATCAGAGGTCTAGGTGACTGAGACGGATTAAAGGTAGATAAAAATTCTTTGACACTGTTTCATCAAGAGGGAGGGTCTAAGTTCTATGCCCTTGAATCTAAACAGGCTCTGTGACCACCTGACCCACAGAAAAAGATGGAAGTAAGGCTTTGGTGTTTTTTAGGCTCAGGGCTTAAGATACTGGCAGCTTCCATTTCTTATCTCTTGAAGGCTCTGAAAGCTCTGATAGTTCATGTAAAGAAGTCTAATAAGAAATGTTAAACTGCAAGATGGGGAGGGAAGGGAAAAAGATATCTAGTCAGCTCCCAGCTAAGGTTTAGAAATCATAGAGTAATTACTACCCATCCCATCTGTGTCCTGTCTGAACTTCTTATTCACAGAATCGTTAGATAGAAGATTTCAAGTCATGACACTTTTAGGTACTTTTCATGCAATAATTGAAAACTATTGGGACCTATAAAGGCCGTTTGTTACACCTTGGATCTTAAATATCCCACTACGCTAAACCAGAGGCTCAGGTGAAGGCGTTCATTGATAGCATGTGGTGCTATTCAAAAGTAATGGAGCCTTTAAGCTGTAGGAGCTAGTGGGAATAAATTAGGTCATGGAGGGGGGGCGTGACTTTGAAGGGGAAATTAGGGACCTGACCTTTTCCTCCCACAGTGGCCACGAGATGAACAGTTCTCCTGTACCACAATATTCTGCCTCACTGTAGAACAAAAGAATGCAACCAAGCAACCATGGACTCAAACCACTAAAACTGTGAGCCAAAATACACCATTCCACCATTCTGTTGTTTATCTCAGGTATTATGTCACAATAGCAGAAAGCTTGAAGCTTGCTGTTTATTGCTACTCTTCTCAGTATCTCTGCTCTGCAATCTTTCCCCCACCCAAATCAACTGCCACTTGATCTCATCTTGCACTTAGGGCTACCACCAGTTCCACAGAAATGGAGGCTAGCTGCACCAGATGCTGCCGATACAACTATTTGGGCCTGAGTAGGCCAAAGCAGCAAACCTGCTGCTGACATCATCAATAATAAAAACACCACTCTGGGCAGCAATCAACACCATCTACAATTTACTGAAGTGAGCTAGCAGAAGGACTCAGAAGAAAACGGGGCAGCTGCAACCTCTACATTATATTAAAGCCCCACCGAGCAATTCCCAGAGGAAAAGAAATTATACATCAACATATTTGGATGAATGGTGTTTAAGAGTGGATCAAAGATCCTGAGATTTACCATTAAAGCCAGTTGAAGAAGATGGTTAAAAATCATCATTAAATTAAATACAAAACCAAATACAGTAGTACCTTGCTTCATGAACACGTTTGTAAAAAATCTGGTTCACAAACAGAAGTGTTTGGTAAAATTTTGTTTTTATTTGTTAACTGTGCATCAGGTGACAAATACAGCCATGGCCATCTTTCCTGCACAATCACCACTGTGGTCATCTTCTCTAGAATTGTGGAATGAATTAAATTCATGAACCAAGATACCACTGCTCTCAGCCCAGGACTACTTAGGTACACGAGAACATTAAACCCCTATGATCACACGGAAGTGAAGCAGGTCTGCGAAAGCAGAGCTGACTCCATCATTTTTACATGCAACCTACCTCCCACTCACTCATGCTGATAATCACCTAATATGAAAAACTACTAATATTTCCCAGTTGAATATGTCCAGGGTTATAAGAAAGATAAGATTACTAACATCAAAAATGATGGTTACCTATGGACTGGTGAAACATACTAAATAAATATTGTCCAAATCATTTTACACTAGAAAGCACATATTTCAATTTTTCAACATCTCTTCTGATCAAGTACTATTTGCCAAGCAGAGTAGGATGTTAGGAGTCTAGTAGTAAACAAGAAGAGCATAAAGCTTGTTCTCCAGGGGATTGCTTTCTATGAAGAGTGACTAACACTTTATAATAACAAATGAGAGGTACAGACATAGGAGTAAAAAGAAAAATTTAGCTTCACCTATGGGGTCAAGAGGAAGGCTAAAGACAGGTGGAAGGCAGAAAGAGCATGTTCCACAGTCTGGAGGCAAGAGTAAGATAGGCTGAAGGACCACAAAATAGCCCAGCGGAGAGAAAACTGAAAGGGGTGTAGGGAAAAGGTTGACAAAGCGGGTTTTTAAAGATCAGTTAAAAGGGATGATTTTAAAGTTACTGATACTAGCAGTCATGGCAGGAAAATTAGTCACCTTCCTCACTGTTGAGACAAAATCCATAACACTCACAACTTAAAGGAGAAGCTTATTTTGGCTGACAGTTTCACCCATGACTGGCCAGCTCCAAGGCAGAAACAGAATCCCAGAGGGGTATGGCAGGGGGAAGATCCTCCATGGCACCCAGGAAGCACACGGGAGGGAGGAGCCAGAAAAGTGCTACTCTTTTCAGGTCATATACTCAGTGAACCACTTCTTTTGACCTGGTCCTACCTCGGAACAGCACAGTCATCTCTAAACCCTTCAGTGAATTAATCCACTGAGAAATAGAGTGCCCCATGATTCAATCACCTTCTATATATGAGAATTTGGGGGAATATTCTCTATCAAAATCCAATCACCTTCCAAATGCCCCATCTTTTCCTGCCAAAAGATTACTGCCCGTCTCTGCACACAAAATGCATTTGATCTATCTCTAGGCATCAATAAAGTGCTAACAGTTCCAACACTGCTGAAAAGTCCAAATTTAGAGTCTCTTCTGAGACTCAAGGCAAACTCTTAGCTGTGAGCCCTTATAAAAAAATCTAAAAGAAAGTTAAACACTTCTACCCTATAATGACACAGGGTAAATATTTCCATTTCAAAAAGAACAGAGAGACAGGAATCAGAGCAAAACAAAGTGAAACCCAGCAGTGCAAAAATTAAATCCTGTAGCTCCATGTCCAGCACCCAGGGCAAGTTGTAATGAGAAGTATGCCTCAAAGGACTTGGATGGCTCCTCCACATGTAGTATCAGTTGGAGCCCTCATGTTCCCTCTCCTTACTGCCTGCAGGTTTCTCTAGCAGACATTCCAAATCCCTGGCATCTCTAACTTTCTGAGTCTTCACTGCACTTTCAACTTCATTCTCAAAGCTCTATGAACTGAGCTCTCAAGGACATATTGCCTATCCTGCCAGGTCTTCTTCTGAAATCTGGGTGGAAGCCTCCCTGACCTAACAATTCTTGCATTCTGCATGCCTACAAAACCTGCAGTACATGGATGATGACAAAGTCTGCTGCCAGCTTGAGCATTAGCCAGGCCCCCTTGGCTCTTGGTTGTAGAAGGCTCTCTCCTCTCAGATGAAAGATTTTCACTTGTGTATTATTGAGCCTTCAATGCATCTTTCCTACTATCCTGATACAAATTATGTGTCTTCTTTTTAATGCTAATCTTTTCACCAACCATGCTTTCCTTTGCCTCAACTTTGCAGGCCATTTCTTTCTGACAAAACTGGGAAGTTTTCACATTTGGTATTGCCATTTGCTCTTGATTCACATTATAAATCTGACTGAAAGCTGCCAGCAGTACTCATGCCATAACCTAAACACTGGGCTGTCATGAAATTTCCTCCACCAGATTAATTAGTCTGTCCTTGATCTAGCGTCCTACAATGACTCAGGAAATGGGCAAAATGTAGAGGAATTTTCTGCCAAAGCATAACACACATGGTCTCAAGTTCAATTGCCAATAGAGTCCTTGTTCCCAACTGAAATCTACTGAGTCTAGACTTTACTGTCTGCCTTTCTATTACCATTCTGGTCTTTTGAGCTCCCATCGAGATCAGCTTACAGTATTTTAGGACTTCTTTAACCAGCAACTCCAAACCTTTCCAAACTCCTCCTGCAAGGCAGTTCCAAAGGCTTCTAAATTACTTGGTAAAATACAGTCACAACTATGACCACACTACTCTGGTAACAAAGTCTATCTTAGTTACTTTCTTCATCAATAGGAAAAAATACCCAACACCCACAATTTAAAGAAAGGTTTATTGTGACTCACAGTTTTAGCTCATGGTTGGCTGGCTCCAAGACAGAGACATGACATGGTGAAAATGTATAGATGGAGGAAATCTGCTCACATCATTGTAGCCAGGAAGCACAGAGGGAAGGGAGAAGTTGGGCAAGGAGATATACCTTTCCAGGCCATGCCCCCAGTTACCCACTTCCAACTAGGTCCCACCTTCTAACAACTAGTCAGCTACAATGCCTCCAAAATCCAATCACCTTCCAAATGTCCCACATCTGAAAACATGAGGCTTTGGGGAACATTCTATATCTAAACCATAACAGACACAAAGGACTGATACAGTTAGGACAAACTGTAAGGAGAACAATGACTTAGAGCAGTGGCAGCAAACCCATGGCATGCATGCCACAGTGGGCATGCAGAGCCTTCTCTGACAGCCAGCAAGCCAAGTCACCCAGCATCACTCCAGCAGGTAAGCATTGGATATTCAGGTTTAACTGCAGTGTTGGAACCCTGTGATAAATAAGTGACTTCTGGGTTGCAATTGGCACTAGTCTCTAAAAGGTTTGCCATCACTGACTTAAGACTCTCCTGACTGGTATAAAATTTATTAACCAGAAATGCTTTTGGGTACTAAATAGAGATGTTATATAGTATAGACATATGACATATAATAACCAATGTGATTGGCTGAGGCAAAGTGGACCTAATCATTTCACAGAATTTAAACATTTTACTCTTTTTTTATAATCATGCTCTGAATTTGTCTCTCAAAAAGTTGAGGTACAGAAATAAGCCCTGCCTAGCTTTCTAGCTGTTTGGAATTAGATGAAGGACAATGGACTTACTTGTTAGGTAAGCCCCTACTTGTTTCCAAAATGGACATGAGGCAGTTTATAACAATAATACTAAATAAAAGCTTACAGAGAGACAAAGCAAAATGTTTCACAAGCTCAAAGGAGCTCACTGTTTCCTTTCTGCACCCCCCTCTAAGGCTCAGGATCAAAAGCTCTCACTTTATAGCTACACGTGGAGAAAAAGAATCATGAACAAAGCAGTACCTCCTAAAGGGACCCTAAAATCAAGGAGCAGAATCAGGCTCCACTTCTCCCTGGGCTCATCTCTGTGTGAGCCCCTCCCCCACTGGGAGACCAAAATAGAACAAAACAATGGGAAAATCAATAACTTGACAGCAGTAAAGACCCTGCCCTGTGTCTTTGAAACACAAAAGCTACAGCCAAAGTTTCATTCTTTCAATGACACACACACACACACACACAGAGCCATTAATGGTCCCAGTAGATGCTGACCTGTGTTGTCTCCTCCCTTTTGAGGCTTAACATAAGTGACTCATTAGCTCTCCAGGACCATGAGCCCAACAGGTCCCAAATTTGACAATGCTCAGCAAAGTACCAAAATTGAAATCCACAAGTTTTGAAGACACACAGTAAAGGCAAAACAACCCAGAAAGCTGCATCTCTCCCACCTATATGCCCTTCTGCAATACCAGACAGTATGGGGAGAGCTTCCGCACTCCTCCAGGAGCTCCAAAATCAAACCATCGCTCCTGTCTCTACAGACCTCCCCGCACCCTGACAGTGCCTACAACAGAAAGGACACTGCACACACAATTACTACTGATACAATCACATTAAATTTGGGTAGTAGCTAATTAACACTTAGTAGGTAGCTTCAGATATTACACAGAAATTGCTAGAGTAACAGGACTCCATGATTGGAAAAATCCCTGGAAACCTCCCAAAGTTATCGAGTTATGGCACACAAAAAATGACAGTAGTTATGATACTGGGCCTATAGAGAAGAGGGCTATTTGGGCTGGAAGTTACCAGCCTCACTCAAGAGACAGCTGCACCCATTCCCCACCTTTACCAGCAAATTCCATTCCCAGCCCCAAACTGAGAAGCTCTGCCTCAGGAACTGAGTTTTAACCTGCCTCCTCCCCTGTACCCTGCTGCTTCTCCCATGTCTCAGGCCATTTCACTCTGCAGAAACCAAAGGGCCTCTTTTGTGCTCTTCCCCACCATCCTTTCTCTACTACTAGCCACAAGCTCTTTTATCTGTGAGCTTTACTCCCTGCAATCAGAAGGCTCCTTCGGCACCATTACTTTCCCTCTCTTGAGCATCAGGCACTGAGCACACTGACATAAAAATGCTTATTAAGTCCAGGTGGAAACCAGTGGTTTTATCCACCAAGACAGGTGTGAGAATGCTCAGAGCAGCACTATTCCTAACACGCCCAAACTCCAACACCCAGAGGACCCACTACCAACAGAACAGGGCCCTGGGGCATGGCTCATGGGCACAGCATGTGCTCAGCGGTGTGAGGCCCTAAGTTCATCTACTAGCACCCAAAAAAGAAAGAACAGATACAAATATATATTCATACACTGGACTATCACACAGCAACAAGATTTCCAGACCTTTGACACATAATCATCTTTGGAATACAGAATCAGAAAAATGGGGAAAATACCACTTGTCATTTCTTCACTGATTAGAGTATCTAAGAAAAACACTACTTAGAATATTTTAAAAATAATTACAATGTGTAATTTTTACAAAGATCTGTATCTTACAGACAAAGCTAACAGTCTCTGACTTGTGATGGCCTGACTTGTAATTTTTTGGCTTTATGACAATGTGAAGGCTACGCGCATTACACAGAATGGAGCTGGGCACCACAGTGCATCCCTGTCACCACAGCACTCAGGAAGGAGGGGGCAAGTCACATCTGGGAGACCTAGCGTCCGGGACCCTGCCTCACAATAAAAAAATAAAAGGGGCTAGGCTATAGATCAGCAGTACATTGGCCCTGTGGTTGATCCTCACTATTACAAAGAAAATGAGACTGACAGACAGACAGGCAGGCAGGCAGAGACAGAGAACAGTACTTCCAAATTTTGATCTTTTCCCAGGTTAACAATATGTAGCATGATACTCTCTTAAGATGCTGGACCATGTACGGTTTAACACCTCTAGTCTACAATGTGCAGTGTTGCTATGCTATGCTATGCTATGCTATGCTATGCTATGCTATGCTAATCAGTAGGGTGTGCATACATTAAGCAAATATTTTTAACTTTCTGATGGGTTTATCAGGGCATAGCCACCATAATTTGAGAAGCATCTGTATTCTAACATGAAAAACACTAGAGAACACTGGTAGGTAACATGAAGCTCTTTTAACAAGGTTAATAACACAACTTAGAATCACATGTGGAGACTGCCAATTTAAGGACTTCTTTTGTTTCTAATACATGCCATTTATTGGCCCATCATTCATAGAATTTGATTAAAATATATGTGTAAAAATGTATGAATGGTGGTTTCCTTTGCAAGAATGTTTTGTTTGCCAACAGCAGCAGAGGACCCGGAGCAAAGGTTTACAACAAAGCAAGAGCTATAAGCAACCTTGACCAGGGAGACTGTCACCACTTCCCCAGCTGTGCACGTCCCACTGCCCAAAAACATAGATTTTTATCTTTTTCCACTTCAAAAAATCATGCTCATTCCCCACTGGGTGGCAATGAATTCCTCCTACCCAATCCTATCTGTGCACTACCTTTCAAGCTTTGATGCTCACAGAAGAACTACAATATTTTTGTTTCAGGATTCAGAAAAACTAATTTCTCAAGAAATGCCAGGCAGAAATTCCCCTATGGAAATGCTAGGAGAGAAAAATAATGATCTGTTGTTATATCCAAACAACAGGAAAGAATCTTACAGACATGGCAAAGAAGGAAGGGGCCTGCATAGCACTAGTACTATGGAGGAAGTACTAGGAATTTCCATTCATAGATCTGGAGAGCAGAGTGGTGTTACACAGGTGTGTGTACTACATAAAAACTCACTGAGATGTACACAAAGAGTTTGCTCTTCAAAAGCAGTTGTACTCCAAGAGCAGGAAGAAATATTTATTTTATGAATGACTGAAATGAACCAGAGCAAGAGCCAGAACGGAGGTCTACTCTTCAAAGCCCTAACACTACTGAAGCCTGAGAAACATTTTAAGCCTTCTGCTGATGCACTGATGAAACTTCATATTGTCTTACAGTTAAAGAGAAGCAAAATGCAGCCATCAACAGCAAAATTTACCCCCAAACCCTATCCCATTCAATCTCAGTTTCCCCATTCTAGCCCTCTATCACTACCACTTGCTTTATGATACTATGTAGCAGGTGTCTCTCCAGGGCTTTCTGTCAAAGTACACCTAAAAATAATGTTACATGACTTGTCTGTGTCACCCTCTGTTGCCTGTCTGAGTCCACTTCCACCAACTCTGCGTCCTGGAGATCTGAACTTCAGGAATGGCCTCCACACACTCTCGTGCCTTCTGGTTTCTGCAGTAGGCTAGCTAAAAAGGAGCTCAGAGAAAATCACAGAGAAGAACATAAGCTTGGGCACTGATTTCTCCCAGCTCCTCTGCAGGGCTACTAGGGCTCGCTGTTTGCCTCCACAAACCTCTCAATATGTCCATCTCTACAAACGATGTCCTTCAGGGCTTCAGAAGCCTCTCTCCTTCACCTGGCTCTGCTGGGCCTGGGAGTGCTGGGCAGGTTCCTAACACGGAAGAGGTTTCCTTGCATGCCTTTTCCTCTTCCATTTGTCCTCACCTGGGGTGCACCACCCGTGTCCCACTGAGACCCCCAGTGACGCAATGTTTAACAGCAAACAGGCAGCTAGGTTCCATCTGCAGCACAGAGAGAACATGTTGTGCCTTGTTTATCACCAAAAAAAGAAAAAAAAATTACAACAGGTTTCTTTTTTTCTATTAAACTTATTATCCATTTTATATGTTACCCCAAAGGCCATCTCCCTTCTTCACCAATATCAGCTTCTTGAGGACCGACACTGCTTCCTATAAACCTCAGTCCCCATTCTCGCATTTAGAAGATACTCAGATGGCTGATGGGTGGCTGAATGCATGCATGAGCACCATGATAAAACTATGTGGCAAAAGGAAAAAGTTAGAAAAGAAAATGCAAATTGGGATCACCATATGGATGTGCTGGAAAAAGGATGGTAAACACACAAAGCTTGAATATTTGTTGTTGTTGTTGTTGTTGTTATGGGAAGACTGTGGATAGATTTTTAAATTTTAATTTTTCAATAAATTTGCTATGTTTAGACAGTAATAATACTTTAAAAAGGAAGTATTTTATGCTACTGCAATCTGGAACAAAAAGGGAAATGTAAAAACTGTGCACTTATATTTTTATGTGTACGCAAATGGAATACTAAAAGCTTTTTCAAGACAACCAAATGATAAAACATTAAAGTTAACTTTCCCTCTGTACGTGGCTATTAAAGAGTAATTAAGACTTTCCACTGTGTTAAACAACCACTCACCTAACAAAGTTGCCATAATCGTGCTAAAACAGAGCAGATGGACTCAAATGAGATGCAAATGGGGCATAGACCCCGCATGGGTTTATAGCCCACCTTTTACTGTCAGCAGTTCTTACCAAGCACGGGGCAATGTAACAACATAGAGCTATTTCTGCATGTTTTTCAGAGATCTCTTGACCAGTATAAGGAATGGAAACACTCTTAGATGTGGTAATTTAGGTACAGGTCCCTCCTCAAACAGTAAGTGGCTGTGTGACACTAAGCAAGTCAATCCATCTCTCTCTATACTCTTCTCTGCTTGGTGTAAAAATAAGAGATTTCTTGCCAAACCACAAGTCCATACAGTTCTGACCCTCTACACTCTTTCCTTCTAGAGGTCAGATACCTAATGGCAAAGGTAGAATGCCTGTCAGTACTATTCCCTGGATGTTCCCCCAGACACTGCCAACACAACAGAACCAATGCCAAATTCTGTCTCCTCCTGAGACTCTCTCTCCTGGCCACTTTCCTCCTCTGAGAATGGCTCCACCATGCATTTTTGTGCTCCAGACTGGCTATCATCTTGGTTTCTACCCTCTCCTTTACCAACCCCGTCAAAACACCAACTCTGCTCAATTTTGCCTTCTAATTATCCCTTGGCTCTGTACTGTTGTCTCCGATTGCTGCCCTTACTCCAGGGCAGGCTCCCATCGTCTCTCTTCTGGACTACTGCAACACACTCTTAGCTGTGCTCAACTCGTCTTCCTAAATAGCCTATCACACACTTGCTTAAAACTCTTCAACAGGTACTGCTCTCATGATAACCTTCTACATCCCACAGGTTAGCACAGGAGACTCTTTATCCTGCCCCTACTTTCTCCCAGTCCCACGTTCCACACTTCCCCATTCACTCACCCTCTAGTCAAACTCATTCCCTGGGTCACGACCTTTGTCCGTATCTTCTGCTTAGTGTGTTCTTTCTCTCTTCTTTCCTGGTCTGGCCATCTCCTACCACTGGTCCTTGAGGCCCTATAGTTTCCTCTAAAAACACTCTTAGGGAGACCATGGGTTAGGTGCTCTTACTAAGTGCTCTAACAGCACCCGATATTTATTATTCAGAATTCCAACAGTCTGTTTTCTGAGAGTTGAGGGCAATGGGTCATTCACCCCTTGTTTCTAGGATTTAGAATAACACCTGCCTAGCATGAGTAACTGATTTATGACATATTTATGGCTGAATGCATGAAACAGAAAAGTGGAGAAGGAGAGCAGGATAAAAGCAAGATCTCAGGCTTCTCCAGATCTGTACAACAAAGGATTTAAGTGAGTCAGCACTCTGAGAGACTTACAATGGCTTTGGCTGGTTAATTGTGATTTCTTATTTTTCTAACTTTAGGAGATACAAGGGATTCCTACAGATTATCATATTATTATTCTGCTTTGTACCTGATTACCTTCAGGTCAGTTCAGATGATTCTAAACTCAGAAGAATATCTTTAACTGTTTACATCATAATTCAAAAACTCTGAATAAGAGCTCCCTCACTCCTTAGCATCTAGTCAGCTTTCCTTGATGTGGACAGACTGTACTTTACTTAACCTGCCCCAATCACAGGTCATTTAGTTTGTGACCAGCAATTAGCTTTCACTGATGGTGCAACAATGGCCACCCTTGTAATTATAGTGCACAGTCAGGATTCCCAAAGGTGGTCCTCCTGGCTGGGACCACTATGGAGGAGGAGGCACACCAGGGGTGCATTAGGGAGGACCAAGTTTGTTGGATGGAAACAGAATGATGGGCCAGGATGGTGATGGTGAAGATGAATATGGTGTCCTGCTGTGACCAGCTCCTAAACTGGAAACCCAGTGTCTCAGGTACACCCAGAATTCTGCAAATGGTATTTTATGAAACTCTCATGTTGCCCCCCCACAAAAAAAAAACCTCTGAATAAATCTTCAAAATAATGAAATCTGACAGTCATTCTGAGTGTTCAGAATGATCTCAAACTAGTTACCTGTCAGCAAACATGTGTACATGTTTCCATAATATCTGAAACTCTGTGTTTACCACTCCCCTGACTCATTCTGAGCTCAGTCCTCTCAAACCAACTCATCCTCCGGGTCAGTGGACACTAACTGGCCATCACACTTTGCTCCACACAGAGCTTATTTGTCTATAATTCCTCAAATACATACTGTGTATGTGTAGTCATGCACTGTGTATACACATTCACACATATAACACAAATCACATAACATGATCACATGTATGTAACACATACAACAGAGATCCTTAGCTACTCAAATGTTAGCTCAAGAAAGCAACCTCAAACTCCCACTTGACGTGCCGTTATTAAGAACAGTAACAGCTGTGTGACACCACAGCCATTCAGATTGGCAGCTGAGGCTCTGCTTAAACTCACAAGCAACTCTTCCAGAGTGATGCTTGTGTTTTACACATCTTTCTCAGCAAAAGTTGCCTTCTCTAAATTCTGAAGGGGATTTTTCATTTAGATGGAGATTTCTCAATTAGATGGGGATTTTTCATGTTAAAACTTGAAAGAGAAAATGACACAAGCTGTAAGGAATTTGGAGTTTCCAAATCAATTATGTCCTGCTGCAATTGGGATCTAATATGTCCCTAAAACGCCCATGTGTTAAAGGCTTGGTCATTAGCCAGGGGTGTGATTAAGAGGTGAAGGCACCTCAATCAAATGGGGGATGCCCTTGAAGAGGATGTTGGAACTCTGACCCTTTCCTGTCTCTCTTAGCTTCCCGTCCACCATAAGGTGAGCAGGGTTCCTCCACTATATTGCCTACTATTGTTACAGGCAGCTGAGTTAGTTAGAAATATTATAGGCAGCGAGATAGGGCTGGGTCCTCCAAGGAGCCAGGGCAAAAGCCCAGACACCTTGCAACACTGGGGGAGACAGACACCTCCTGCTGTGGGCCAGGCCTTAAGATGAAAGATCAAGCAAATGCATTTACATCCTAAGGACTGATATTCTAAATAGCTCCCCATCACCCTGAGGAAGTCACCAGTCACCACCCCAACCCCATACAGGAAGAGTCACTGCTCCCTAAGAATGCCCACTTTTTTTTTCTTCATGACTTGCTTCCACATTTGTCCCCAATTTAATCAATTTTACCTGAACTACTAATCTTATTGGCTAACTATAGTTATGTCCCACCTTATGCCCATCTGCCTTGTGAGTTCCCAGTTACCCCCACCTTGAACCCATAACACTCCATGATTTTATTCTATAAAAGTCCCTGAAAAAGACAGAGTCCTTGGCAACCCACTCGGGACCCCTTCTGTCCCTCAGACAGAAGCTTTCTTTCTCTCAATAAATATATTCTGCTCTTAACCTACATTGTTCCTAAAATTCATTCTTTGATTTTAGAAAACATGGACTTGTACCGGACATCTAGTAGGTCGGGAGTTTCATTCCCCTGTATCACTATGATGTATGGTGCCAACACAGGCCCAAAGCAAGGGGGACTGAATCATGATCTAAAATAGACCTTTTCTTCCTAAATAAATTGATTATGTCTGGTATTTTGTCACAATGACAGAAAGGTGCCTGACACACTTCCCTTTCACACCGACCTACTGTTGAAAAAGGAATGAAAAAAAGCAAAGTACCCAGAGGCATTACAGTGGTGGGGCAGACCTGAGCCAGGGAGTGGCTGCTTCTGGAAAACGTTCTCAAGCAGTTTCTCCTCTTCTTCCCACCTTCCAACACTCACAAGGCAGACTGTAAACTGAACGACTTCTAAAGGCTTTCTGATTCTATAGTGTTTTATCTACTTATGATTTCCTTTCCCCCAGGCAAACTCAAGAGACAGGACGATGGCATTTAAAAAGTGGACACAGATGAGCACCTTTATAGACCTTTCATCCCCTACAGAGAAAATTGGACAAGAAATGAAAAGCTGAACAATTTTTTGGTATCAAGTCTTTGCCTATTACTTTCTATAGAAAAAAAAAAAAAAACAGACTAATTCAGCAGCATCTTGTAGTCCAGTTTGCCCGTTCATGAAAAATTAAATTTTCTATAGCTTTAAAAAGACATCCATTAAGCAAGAAAGGTTTCTGAGTGTCTGCATTTATAGAGCCTGTCTTGCAGACCTTGCTCTGAAAATTCCAGGGCCACTCTTGAGAACCTACTAACATGCGGGTCACATGCTAGACGCTGCCAGCAGAACAGCTGGATCGCTGTGTCAGCATCACTCTAAAGGAATCTCCAGCCTGCCCCAACCCCCATAAAAACACAGAAAGAAGAGGATGGCAATGGTCAAAGCTTTGGGCAGGCTTTCCCATAAATGTCCCTAAAACCCATAGGGCAGTGGCTGGTAAAGGCTGAAGGTGCAAAGTACCTAAGCAAACAAAGCCTTGAGGTTTAACAGAGGGAGACAGGGATTTCTCTCTTTACCTAACAAAGGTACTTAATAAAGACAGAAGAGCATTCCAAGGGAACAAAATTTAAAATCTTTCACTGACAGGCAGGAGCTTTGGATGTTTTAAAGAAATTTCTCCCAGAGCAGATAAATCTGTAATTGATTCATGACACAAACAAAATAGGTTTCATTGCAAAGAATACTCAGCAAGGAATCCTTTTCAACCTTCCTCTAAAACCGCAAAGCAGTCAGCTTTGGCACTTGGCTCAAGGCCAAATTCTTGGAATGCCAAACTTCTGATGGGGGGAGAAGGGAAGGTGAGCTCCCTGGGAGAAGAGGGACAGATTGGGGACTCCTGAGCACCCTAGGATTCACAGGCACCCAGGGCCCCTCCAGCAAGAGGGGATTCCAGAGGATTCCCTGCTGCACAAGAGCCACTGACCACAACAGCACCGCAAACAGCAACAGGATGCACGTGTGCAGGTTGGGCTCTTCCGAAGCAGCAGCTCAAATGGAGTTAAGGTGTTGATCAAGAGATCAAGGCTGGTAAAGGGAGGAGCACGGAGCACAATCAGGGAGAGCAGAGAAGGTCCCTCGCCAGGTGTTCTGGCATTGGAACCCTCCTGCCTCAACCTTGCCTGTCACCAGACAGATGTCCCTGGATGCGGGTCCAGGAAGAGTCCGGCCTCCAGCAGCAGCTCTTTGCAACCAGGAGCACTGAGCCCATAACCAGCGGGAGTCTTCTGTAGAAGGCACTACTGCCGCTGCCAGCATGTCCTCCCTCAGAGGGAACCTCATCGCGCGCCAAACCACATCGCCTTTATATTGATGATTAAGTTTTAAAAATCAAAAGTCTGAACTCATTCCCAACTCCCTGAGAAGCTGAGGCAGGAGTTCATGGGCAACAGAGTGAGAATGTGTCTCAAATAATAATAATAATAATAAAGAACTAAGAAAAAGAAACAAAAAAAGAGATTTAAGCTATGTCACTAGGAATAAAGTGGCATGTGCAAACTACACAACATATTGGAAAACACTTCCATTTGTTTTTACAATGACTTGAGAATCATTTTTTCAGAATGTGGCAAAAACAATTGCAAGGAAATTTCTTCACTTGCTGAAAACTGTAAAGATATATATATATATATATATATGAATATAGATTTCATAGTTATATAAAGGACTATCTGTTCACTATAATTACCTGTAGGCATGATGATTTCAAGAGGTTTTTTTTATTCTTAAGGTCTTTCAGAATTACTTGCATTTTTGCAGCAAGAATTTATTGTTATAAAACAGACCCAAAGATGTAAACATAAAACACAAAAGCATCTTTTGCTCTCTCTGGAGGACTTTCTGCACCTTACTGATAGATCCAGGTGAGAATCACCACTACAGAGAAAGAAACTCAAGACTAGACAAAAGTCCATGGGTGATCCAGGGACCCCACAGGACAAGAAATATTAATCACCAGCTGTTCTGTACCTTAGTTTCACTACGGGTTAGCTGGAGGTGGAGGAGTTAGCTCTCTAAGGCTCCTTGTCAGCTATCTTCTTCCTCATTATTTTTTTTTGAAATGGGAAATAAAATTTGACTGATAAATGCAGAAATTCTTTAAGTGTGTACATCTGCCATAAGGAATCTGTACTGACAGCTATGAAGTCTGAGCGATCTGCCATTTACCAAAACCCTTCGGGAGAAATCAGGCTCCCTGCAGATCTTTGCCACAAAACGTGCTGAAGCTTTTGTTGCAAATTGAGCAAACCAGAAATAAGCACATTGGTACCTGTGGAGTCAACGGGGAACCTGGCTCTGCTGGCCAGTAGAAACCTGCCAGGCCCAAAGGCAAACAATGAGTCCTGTGAATTCCATCAGCAAAGAACTACAGGTGACTCAGGAATACAAAGAAATGGCAATCAGGGGTCTTGTCCCAAAGGTCCTGATTCTGGTGGTCACTCTCTGTGATATTTGCATTGCATCCCATTCTTTTAAGCCCTCAAACAAAAGGATGATTCTCTTTCCCTTTCCTGAAGAGAACGCCAGCCCATCTGCCTCTTTTCTGGTATTAAAGGAGCAGTCTCTCAATCCTGAGAGCAGGACCCTCTGTCTCATGCAAGTTATGTGTCTCTAGTGCCTACCCTACTGTTTGGGACAAAACTGGTATTTGTTTACTTATCAACCATAATGAACCAATGAATGAATGCATGTGCTGCTAGGCTAAATGCAAGGATTATAAAGATACTAGAAAGTATTAGGCGACACTTGGAAATAAGGCAAAAAGAAGGCCATAGGTACTTTTCATGTCAAACTAGAATATTATCTAGTAGGTTCACCTAACATAGATAATACAACTGGGGCTGTGAGACAACCCCCTGCCACCCACCTAACACCCCAGAGCCAACTTCCCCAATCTCTCTCCTAAGGCCTATCGGGAAGCAGAGACAAGAAACACAAAGATCCCTGGGCCTGCCCTAGAAGATTCTGAAATCCCAAACCAAGACACGCTTCTAGCAGTCCCAGTATGACTTATAATAACCTTTCTTCCCTTAGAGCTCATTAAAGGTTCATGCATAGAAAAGTCATCTCACACATCCAATTAGAACCGTGAATTATGAGAAAGGATACGCACAGTAGACACAGCTGACGTGACTCAGCACCCCATCAATCACGTGTCAGTCATGCTCTGAGAGACCCAGTGGGAGCCCCCACCACCACCCAGCGCAGCATTTTAAATTCTTCAACTCAACCCATCCAGCGCTCATGACATCTGTCTTTCTGCCAGCATGAGCCCAGGCACTCTGAGTGTACCGCCACCTAATTAAATTTCATTAAACTTTGCTGTCTTGTCCTTACCATCCTAGGCCACATCTAATTCTTTATTTGTTGCACACAGGAATCTAGAAATCCATCTGGGACTCCAGCACCCATAGCAACACACCCAAGGGCTGCTTGGTTCTGCAGGAGACACACCTGGGTTTGACTTGTGATTTTTTTTTTTTCACCCATTAGATCAAGACTTTGTGAAGTTATGTTAACCCAGAGATTTTTATACACTATAAATGTATATGATTTCTCTAAATGTTATTGCTTTACTGCCCTTCAGGCCATTACCCAGTTTTGTGTCTGACCTAGCAATCTTCTTCCAAAATGTTCTCCAGTTATTCCAATGCCCGTACATCCACAGTTCCTTACACGCTCTCTGGGCCAGCCTTATCAACTTACTGGACTCCTCACAAATGAGTTAACTCAACCTTTGACATGTGCTCACTTTGTATTTGTTTAAGAGTCGGCATTATAACTTTAAAAAATTATAGATGACAAGAGAAATACAAAGGGAACAAAACCTAGTTTGTAGCCCAGCCTGGGTGAACACAAATATTTATACTGTAGATTAGAAAAGGTAGTATGGGAGAGAGAGAGGTGAAGAGCTACTGAAGCATGGGAAATCAAAAAGGTGGGTTTTAGCTTAGTTCATAGCTTGGCTTGTTCATTATTAGGGATATAAATCCACGACCACACCTTAAAAGAAGGTGGCAAAGCAAGCTGTCATACCTCTGCTATATAGTTCAGTGGGGCCAGCAGACTGGAATGTCAGTCAGTCCCAGGGTTACTTTGTAAACCAGGAGAGGCACCTGGCCCTGAAAGCCAGTTTCTAGCCTTGCAATTATAGGGCCATTAAACAGTTCCCTAACTTTAGGGAATTCCCTTCCACTCTGGCTTCCTTCATTCACCTTCAGAGGTATCTCTGGGCAGGGGACAGAGAATCTTTTACTTGCTATTAAAAAAAAATCCGTTTTATTAGTGCTATGGTTGCTGCCTAAGGCAACAATCAAAATCTGGATGAAAACTCAGAATACTCTCAGGTTTGGTCTGTCTCTTGGACATATGAGATTTTTTGTCACAGCAAAGGAGCAAGACAGGAATCAAAATCACTTAGATTCACACAGACATAGGTTCACACACATGAAAGTCAGTTCCAAAATCCAGGGTTGGGAATACATCAGATGGATACTCCCCTGCCTTTCAAACTCAGGGCACACAGTCTACGAAGTGACATCAGGTTAGAACTGCATGTGGAAGCCAGGAGTGTAGGCAGGTGCCTCAAGTCCTAGCTATTCAGGAGGCTGAGGTAGGGGAATTGTTTCAGTCTATGAATTCAGGACGAGCCTGAGCACCGTAGTGAGCCATTCTCTTAAAAAAAAAAAAATTACTGTATTGCTATGGTTTATATTCTAAGCTTACTATCCTACTGTTCCTTCATTTCTCCACCATTCAAACATAGCAACATGGTAAATCTTTGACTCTGCACTAATTTTCACTCCATTTAACTATGTGTGATTACTGTAGCTAAAGTAAACTACAGAAGTATCAGGGCGAGGGTAAGCAGAGATTAGTAGGCTTGCTGTTAAACCCTGACCAAAGTCAAGTAATCCTTTTGAGTTAAAGCAAGACTCCTTCTCTCAGCATGTGTGTCTATGAGCACAGTCTCTCACCAGATGAACAGCCAGGAGAGGTAGCACATGCTTATAATCTTAGCACTCAGGGAGGCTGAGGCAGGGGGGTTTACATGTTTAAGCCCAGCATGGGCAACTTAGCAAGACCAGGTCTCAAAACAAAAAATTAAAAAATGGGCTGGGGATGTGGTTTACTGGGAAGGCCTGAGTTAAATTACCAATACTGAAAAATGAGGGAAAAAACATTTTATATATATATATATATATATATATATATATATATATATGCATATACACACAAATGCAGAACTCAGTAATATCTACACAAGAGAAAAATGCGAGAGTTACTTGGAGATGGGAAAGGACAGAGATTCATTCCTATTCCAAAGAGGTAAAACATGATACAGTAAGATTTAGTGTCATGAGAGAGCCAGGAAGCAATTCTTCTGCTACATCTGGCACGATTCAGACCCTTAAAAGATAATTATATACGTTTCTGGAAGATTAGAGATATTTGAGAGTTGAGATAAGAGCAATAAATATGATTAAGGGGACAAAAATCGGTTCTGTGAGGGAAATAAAATCAGAGCAGCACTGGTCAGCCTAGACTAGAGGCAGTCCTGGAGGCTGTCTGCAGGTACCAGATGTTACTACAGTTGTAAGCTCAATTTCATTACCGACAATAAAACTTCCCCAACTAAGAGATTCTGATACTGGACAAATGACATTTAATCTCTTGGTAAGATGCGTTTTATCATTTTTGTCAACGTGGCTTAATTAACAATATTTCTGTCCCCCACCCCTGACATGCACTTTGGTTTAAAAGCCCAAATCTTCCCCACTGCCAGAAAGGACACCCACATGATTGGTTTCAGCTCTATACTCATGAATAAATATCAAATTTGTGACCTTTATCAAACCCTCTGGGCAAGGATTATTATAATGAGAACGCTGATCAGTCGCTCCTGCACTCACTGCAGGAAGACCCTGAAGTGAGTCTCCCTAAAGGGAAACGTAATTAAGTGCGCAAGAGTCCTCCAAGGAGCCCCAAGAATCTCCAGCTCAGTGATCTTTCAAATACCACCATCCACCCGAACCCGCTCAGAAGTGGCACTGATGCTGCCTAGAGAAAGGGTAGGAACAAATGACAAAGTCTTGTGCAGGTTTTGAGTTTAAGATTCTTTAGAGGCCACAAAGCCAAAACAAGCTGGGATGTTGCCACTTCAAATCTTCCTTAGAAGCAGCAGAGCTATAAATTCCCATAAAAACACAAAGGACCCCAGCTCACCATCACAACACACTTCACAAGTGGCCCTTAGTAATTATTTTTTTGTAAGCCTTTAGCATCACCAGCAACGCTACCATCTAAATTACTTCCACAATACTGGTCCAGTTGCAAAATATTTGTGATGAACTGCAGACATATATAAATCACACTAACATTTTTTAATAGTCGAGTTTACAAAATATTTTCACATGAGTTGATCTTGATCACATTTTTTGAAAAATAACAAAAGAAAAAAAAAGTGGTGGGTGTGGATTCTAGGCATGTGCCAAAAGCCCTGGGTTCAATTCCCCTGCACCAAAAAAAAAAAATAAATAAATCAATAGATAGATAGATAGATAGATAGATAGATAGATAGATAGATAGATAGACAGATAAAAAATATTAAACAGTTTTTGAAAAGCATTTCTTTGGTAATATTTCCAAACATCTCATTTATGCATCGACCATACTTAGAACATCTTGACACTTTTCCCCACTTCTTTTAAGCTCCTGAAAAATAAAAATCTACAGATAGTTACTCCACTCTCCTCTCCTGTTCTAAAAGAGGTGATTACTATCCTGAAATGTGTCATTCTCAAGCACATATTCCTATTTTTACAACATATGTGCATGCATAAACAATTTATATTAATTACTTTAATAACAAATGATATGTTACACAAATTATTCTACAACACACTCTGCTAAACTTTGGGTTTTTCAGATTCACAGGTGTAAGGAATGTAAATGCTGATAATCACTCCAATTGCTACGTGGCATTCCAACTTAATTTGGATTTCACAGTAACCTTGTATATGCAATGATGGTATAAATATCTAGCCTAATTCTAAGAAGCAATGACTAGCTCAGATTTACATCTTATTCAATAGTCCACGCTCTTCCTTCTGCAAAAAATCTGATTTCTAAAATTAGAAGGACTGGAATTCAAACAAAATCCTGTTTGGTTGGCAGTTAAGTAAGAAATACCCTCACCGCTACCGCTGTCCCTAGATTCTCCACTGCACACGCTGGGCCACCAACTTCCATAGACAAGACGTGAACTGCAAGCCTCAGTTTCTTTAGGCTAAACTCCATCCTGTGAGATATGAACACGGACCCAGAATTATCAGGAACTTAACAGTGTTATCAAGGAATTAACAGTAACTTTTCTTTAGGTATAGTAGAGGCACCATAGTTATATTAAAGAGGAAAAATACGTTGTTCCTACAGTTTATAGTTTTTGCAAGATGAAAAGTTCTTAAGATTGACTACACGAAAATGTGCCTACTACTAAACCACGTGTTTAGAAATGGTTCAGGGTAAATTTAGCAGGGCAGGGTGACATACGCCTGTAAATCCAGCACTCTCAGAGGCTGAGGCAGGAGGATCAAAAATTCAAGTCCCACCCAGGCAATACAGAAACCTAGTGAGACCCTTCCTCAAAATTTAAAATAAAAATAAAGGACTGGGAATGTAGCTCTGTCCAAAGATCCTGAGTTATATACCAATACTAAAGGGGGGGGGGTAAATTTAAAGGCATCTGTATTTTACCATAGTAAATTAAAATATAAAAAAGGAAAAGAGATTGTATTTGGTTTACAATAACCCAGGGGAGGGTAGGAAATATAGAAGAAACAAAAATTAGCTCTGAACTAGTAAGTGCTTAAGCTAAATGACATGGGGTTCATCCTAACTAGTTTCTGTGTATTTGATGTCCTCCAAAATAAAAACTTTTAAACCCTGGTGTATCTCATCAAAAAAATTTTTCATTTCACTAACAACTTGTTTGGCTTTTAAGGTGGAAATAAAAAGCAGCATATTTTCCAAATGCTAAGTCCTGGGAGTGGCTTCACCTCTGCAGGTCAAGCACCTCTCAGGCTTGTCTGTGCATGGAAATCTCCTTGGGACCTTGCTGAAGTACACTGTCAGCTCAGCAGGGCTTGGATGGACTTGAAATGCTGCATCGCTGACCAGCTCCCAGGGGGAGGTGCAGGTCCAAGGGTCACACAGCACCGAGGCAGTGGGGGACTCACAGGCAGCAAAATGAGTGTTTGCCAGAAAGGACAAGCCAGCAAAGCTTTACTTAAGATTGCTCACCTGGAGAGCAGCAGGACACCAACACAGCTGCTCCAGTAGGGAGAAAAGCGTTCCCTCTGCACCAGGAATCACCAAATAGAGGGCATAAAACTTAGAAGGAATCTAGCAATCAGGACTGTTGCCGGGGGCAGGCTCCTCCATCTAAATTCATTAAATCACAATGAAAAAACCACTGCCCTGACACATTCTGCTTCTAACTCTATTAAGTCATGACTAAGCCAAAGAAACATGTCCAGAGGTCAAAGTTCAGAGGCCCTGGCAAGATTTGGGAATCATTAACAAACTGTAAGAGGGCTGAAAGCGCAAAGTATCTTGGAGGCATGAATTCCACGTGATAAATAGGACTCGTTTAAGCATGCGCGCTGCTAAACAACCATCACACCTCTGAAGAACCAAGAAAGGATTCCTACCTATAAAAAATCTTGTCTGCAAAATACAGCGGTTTCTTTCAATGTTTTATGGTCATGAGATTGGATCTAAGTCTTCTGAGCTTATAGACTGCTCTGTTTACACTGGTCTACGTGTGCCCTTACTATAGACAGCTAAGTTAGATAGAAATATTACAGGCAGTCAGACAGAGCTAGGCCTTCAGGGAAATCCACGCACAAGATGAGAACACAGTTCAACTGTGGCCAGAGGTGTATCTGTTGGAGGCCAGGCCTCAAGATAAAGACAAAATGACCAGGCCTACATGGCTCCCCAAGAGATATACAATAAATTAACATTAATTGCCCAGATAGGTGGCCGGAACCCCTTGGTTCAACTCTTCCTAAAGAGGTCCCTGTTCTTTGCATGTACATTTGCTATTGTAAGGCTTAATTCAGACAGCACTCTCCCAGAACCCAACCTGTCCACCAGCAGAGGCAATGTTCTCAGCTCAGCACCGATGCCCTTGGCAAACAGGATGTAATCAAAGAGATGAGAGAGATGCAGCATGGAATCTTCCAAGCACCAAGACATTTGAAGACAGCCAAGCATTCACACCAGATACCCCAAGGGCTTTGCCCAATGAGACACGAGATATCCAGAGAACTTTGACCACTGATATTTACTATAATCTTCTTACCTAGCATCCTTTGCCTTCCCTACAAAAATAAATAAAAAATAAATTTATTAATTAAAATAAAACTCACTTCTCTTTGTTCCCAACAGACAGTCTTTTCGCCTTCTGTCTACCTGCACTCAGGCACAATAAATTCCACACCATGCTGGCTTTACACAAGCCTAGCGGTCTCAGCTGCTCTCTGCCCCATGCCAATCCTTACAGCTATGTGACCTGATATGCCATTGGATCAATATTACCCCAAGGGGCTAAGCCTCTAATCTGACTGGTTGATCATGGTTTTGTTCCACATTGTACCACATTGTAACATGATTTTGTTCCCCCCTCATGATTTTATTCGACAAAACTTACTCTGTAAGATAGCATCTGCGGCAATCTGTTTTTTTCTGGTTCCCTCTTGTCTACTTCTCAGGAGCTCTCTCAATAAATATTTCCCACTCTTAACGTCCTTAGAATTCACTCTTAGGACTGTTCCTTAGAATTCACTCTTCACTTTTGGAGAACATGAACTTAGCACATCTGACATCTAGCAGGTTGGGAGTTTACATTTATTGCTCCTATATCACCTTGAGTAGTCACCACAGAGCTCCCATCAAATGAGCTCTCCATGTGCCCGGCAAGCACGGATTTTCACCCACAATCCTTCGCCTTTACTCACTGCCTCCTTCTCTTTGCAAAAACTTCTTAAATGTGAATTTTTGCTTCTTTCAGCTGAGAGTGATGTACCAGGGAATGCACCACCTACTCTGTCCTGTGAACTGCAGATCTCAGCCGTCCACAGCCCAGGACAGAGCTGGGGATGGAGGTGCACATCTTTAATCTCAACACTCTGAAAGGCTGAGGGAAGAGGATGACAAGTGTGAGCTCAGCCTGGGCAACTAAGCAACTCCATGAGGCCCTGTCTCAAAATAAAAAAAAAAATAAAAATTAAAAATAGGTTGGAGCTACAGCTCAGTGCAAAGAAAAAATAAAAAGCCTGGTGGAACAGCTCAAACCATGCTTTCCTTACCATTCACACAGGTTTGGCAGAAGGAGCATAGTTGAAACCTACACAAGCAGGGTCAAAAAGCACAGAGTTCACTGGGAAACTAACCAGGCAGAAGAATTAAAATATATGTATTACTTACTAAACAGACACATACAGTCTCCTCCTTTTCTCTACATGAGTGCACTGCCACACACACGCACCCTCACACACACACACACACGCGCACACACAAGCACGCACGCAGGCACCCTCACCTCACAGTACAGGCCGATAAAAGAGCTGCTAATAGGGCTGCAGAGCTCCCCATTAAGTTGCCTAGGGGCTGGGTCCTGAGAGACCAGGTAGTTACAGTAAGGCAGAGGAAATGTGAACTAAGGTGCTGGAGATTGAGAACCAACTCTAGTATGCAGCTTGGAATGACTGGAATGAGATGATTCAGACTGTGGGGCTCCAGGGAGGAAAGAATTCAAAGCATCAGTTATTTTGAAAGGTTGGTTGGCTCTGAATCTCTAATGTTGCACTTAAATTTTAGTAGGTTGTTTTGTTCCCTCCCTCCTGTCCTTTGCTTCTTTCTTGGCTTCCTTCCCTCCTTCCTTCTCCCTATTTTGTTGTTGTTGCTGAATCTCAGGGTGACTAGCCCCAGAAGCATTTTCGTGAGGCCACTGCCTGCAGGGAAATTACAAGACAAAACTGCTCTGCGGCTGCTGGAGTTTATCACAGGGCAACAGATACACAAGGTACCTCAAGCCCAAGCCAAAACTACCCCTTAAATATACAAGAGTAAAGCAAAACAATACAACAGCTAGAAAAATGTTTGGATTAAACCCAGTCCAAAGACCTCCATAAGACAGAATTAAGTTCCTGAACATTCATATTCAGAGAGTCAATACTGACTTTAATAAAATAATGTAATAAAAACACTGGTGAATAAGAAATGCCCAAGAAAATCCATGAGGAGAATTCAGTAATGTCTTCTCTGTGTAAGGCAGACTTCAAGAAATAAGAAATTTCTAATGCTACTTCTGAAACTGTAGTCAGAAAAACAATTCTTTTCACTTTTTATTAATTCCCAGAGCACAGAGAAATAAGAACCATGAGCAATCTTTTCTTGTGTTTCTAGAAAAAATACATCCTGTGGAATAAATACCAGAAGCCCATTCCTGCCTCCTTCACAGGACGGGTATGAAAATCAGATACACAGAAAAGTAGTCTGCTAATAGTCAGGTTATATGTGGGCCAACAAGCATTCCCAAGATTGTGTGGAGGGTCTAAATTCATAGATCACAGATGCCAGGAGAAATCCTACAGAAAAGAAAGGACTAAGGAGATTTTTCTCTAGTGCCTTAAGGGAAATTATGATTTAGGTGCATCATGGAAATTCAAAACACCAGGTAAACAAAGAGCTTGTATTTGTTCTTTCAAGAACCCTGGGTTGTATGGAGTGGCAGACTTAGCATTTAATGCCCAATGGACATCACGACTAAAGGTAAATAAAATGCACTTCCCGTATTATTATTTTCTAGGTATTGAAAAAATCTCATATGATCTGTTCAATAAGTGATGATTACAGAAAAAGCCCTGAAGTGAACAGTTGGCATGCCATGCCTCTACTCAATAAAATGGGTACAAACTCATTAAGTCTGAAAGTCATAAAACCAAGTGATGTTTCTTATAAAAGCCTTTGAAACATGGAAATTTCAACAAAAATGTTTTAGGCAGAGAGATTACAAAACTAGGTACCAAAAGCCACCCTCACATCCTCCCACAGCAGCAGGCCACTGATAAGGACATACATGCCTGTCAGGAATCCCTAAATATCAGGTCCAAGCAGAGAAATATGCAAAGAAATAAAGCGTGATTGCTTTTAATATTAACAATAAAAACTTAAATTGTTTCGGTTGGGGAAAAATGATGGTAACACCTTCTGTCTAAGTCTAAAGTTGCTGTATTCTTAGGGATTGCCTCATTAGGAGGCATCAGCATCAACTACCAGCTGGATGATGACCCAACGGCTTATGCCTTTGACCAGGCACTGCCACCTCTAGACTTCCATGTCCTGCCAATGACAATGAGAGCTACCACTATCCTTAATTACTATTATGGTTAGATCTAAAATGTTTTTCAAAAGTCTCCTGTATTCAGAAGTGATCAGGTCATGGAAGTGCCATACTCATCAGTGGATCAGTTCATTCAAGAGTTCCTGGCTCAGTATGCCGTTAGGAGGTAGGACGTAGGGCCTGATGGGAGGTACATCACTGGGGTGCAGGACCTGAAAGGGTATATTCCTGTCCCTGGCTTCTCCTCACTCTCTGTTTCATGGCTGCATGGGTTACATAACTGTTCTCCTTCACGTCTTCCCACAATGTCCTTTCTGCCTTGGAGCCAACCAGCTATGGACTGACCACACTGGAACTGTGAGCCAAAATAAACCTCACCTCCTTTAAATTGTGGGTATCAGGATTTTCTGTCTCAGAAATGGGAAAGCCAACTAATACAAGTGCCTACTATGTGCCAGGTCATTGAACTAAGAATACTTTACCCTTAATTTAAGCCTCAGAAACACTCACTGAATTGGTTTGTGACAAGGAGGTTAAGATTTATGTCAGTGGATGGACAGACAGGAAAATGCAGAGCAGAGTTAGAGACCAAAAACTGCCCAACCCCGAAGTCTGATCTCTGCTCGTTCTTCTTCACAATAAAGCATTAGTAAAAGATGACACTGCACCTCCTGATTGCTAAGAACCTTTCTAAATTTAACACTATCTTATTCCCAACATTTCTAATCTCCAGATTCCAGAGTTCCCTATGTCTGAATTTATCTTGCTGCTGCTTAGTCATGTGTTTTTGCCTTGCGAGGACTGGAAAGCACAGAAATCAGAAACAGGAAAGGAAGCAGTCAGCATGCAGCTCTGACGTGTTATGAGAAGCCCTGATCTGTGTTTCACACATAGCTGGAGTCCTGTGACCTTCCATCGCTTACCAGCAAGCTCGCCAATCCTAGATTCTTTTTAGCCTAGAACAAAATCCATCCCCCAGCCTGCGGCCAAGGAAAACTTTTGAAAATAGCCTATTATTCCAAAAAACTGTAAACTCTTGGCTGGAGAATAGCTTGGCAGCAGTGCACTTCGTGTAAAGTTTTGGGTTTAATCCCCAGCACAGTAAAGTAAATAAATAAATAACCAACAAACTGTTTAATATGTTGATACTCTGCCTGATATTTTATGTATATGGAATCAATAAAGTCTCAAATATCTCCACATTATTCATTGCACCAACACACATTATTGAGTATCTTCTCTAGGCCAGACACTATATTTCTGGAATGCTCTGAGACAACATTACCTACATATATATGCATGGCTAGAAAAGGTTCAGAGGGTTCAGGAGCTTGTGGAGCCAGGTACAAAGTAGCACAGAGCAAAGGTCCACAAAGGCTACTGTCAGCTTGAAACCATACAGGTGGCAGTGCTCTCAATACATCCCTAGCAATTTACTGGCTGAATATTCAACAACACACAAAGTATTTACATATACATGAGCTCACTGAACTCCTTGGATCTTTGGCTTCCCTCATATTCCCAAGTAGTACAATAAAAGTACTTTTGTCTAGAACTTCTGATGGGGTACAGACCTTCAAGCTAGGAGGACCGAACCTTTTTTCTTCTGCAAAACAGATTAAGCTTAGCATTTCCCTTCCTGCACAGACACCATGGGAGACAATCACCTCACAAGTAGCTATGACTCTCTTATAAAATGAAGCCTATTTCTTAAGCCACCAACCTCCACTTGGTTCATGTATATACAAGTAGTTTCTGCTTGCCAGAATGTACTTCTTCAGCTGACTAATGAAATCTTCCTAGCAACCTCACTCAGTCTGGTAGTTATGTAGGGAAAGGAAAAGGAAGAAGAGGAGAACGAATAAAGCTGATTTCCAGGCTAAAGAGGGCAGTTGGTACTGGTCTGTCAGCAAGAAGACCCCACACTGCCACAGTTTTTCATGACAAACCATAAATCCGGATGTTCATACGTATCATTGTCTGAATTTTTAGATGTAGCCGTCTAATTTAATCATGGATGTTTGATACAAGGAGGGCCAAAGAAGAAAGGATTGGAATCAAAATTCAGGCCCAGCCAGCTAACTGACAACATCTGGCTTATGAAGGCAGCTATAATAGAAAGAGAATAAGAAAACATGTCCACCTTTTGCTGTTTCCAAACCAGGAAGATCAAAGCAGAGGAGGGCACATGTGGTTCTCCTATAAGTCGAGGGAGACAGTAAGAAGCAGTTTTCAGGTAGCTCTTGTGTTTTATGTCCCAAAGACCACCTTCAAGAGACTCCCCTTCAGTGGGCTGGAGATTTAGCTCAGCAGCATAAGCAATGGCCTTGAAAATGCACTGTAGTGAGTTCAAATCCCAGTACCAAAAAAAAAAGAGAGAAAGAGAGACTCCCCTTCAAAGGGTTGTTGTGACATCAGTGACACGGCCTGGTGTGTGATACACAGTAAAGAAATGTTAATTGTGTTACTATTATTGTCATTAGGGCAGGGCACATATTGTCATTATCTCAAATAAGTCAAGGCACACTAGCTATGAAACCTCAGCAGACTATGACCTGCCCTCCATATCATCAGATTCAGTATCCATGGATTCAACCAACTGTGGGTCAAAAATGTTTGAAAAAAATTGCATCTATAGTGAATCTGTAAGGGACTGTTGGGGTTTTTCTCCTTGTCATCAATCCCTAAATAATACCGCCTAACTATTTACATAGATTTACACTCCACCAGCTATTATCAATAACCAAGACACAACAGGAGAAGAGGCATGGGCTAAATGCAAAAAGGAGGCAAGTTTATACAAGAGATTGAACATTTGCAGGCATGAGTATCCTCAGGGGTCTGGGAACCAGTCCCCTCGGACACCCACCTGTACTTAACATCTCTAGTTCAGTGTCATCATCTATAAAATGTGCGGGCATAGATCAAGCTTCCAGAAATGTCAGCTGTTATTGGTGTTACAGAGCTGACAAGATGCCTTTCCTAAAGTAAAATGTGAAATATGACAGAAGAAAAACTCCAAACAGCTGTGAACACAAGCCAAAACTTTTACCAAATTATTTACAAACAGTTTGATGGGATTTTAGGCATATTATTAACCAATCTGTACGTTAATTGCTTGGTTTGTAGTACGACCAAAGACAAAATGATTGAATCCACACATTTGGGGTAAAAGCATTTTGTACATTATCATATGTCAAATGAATATAGCAATCATTAGCTCAAGTATATCAGATCTCTACTCCACAAAATGTAACAGTGAAGACTACTATGAAGACTCTCAGCAATGGAACCCACACTTGAAACTGTGCTGAATTTTAATTTTACCGCTCCTATCGGTATGGTCCACCTTCGGCTCCAAACAGACTCACTGGTCCTCACATGTAGCAGTGCCTGGGAGTTCAGATAATTCTCTTCCCGCTGCACAGATGAGGATTTAGAATCTGAGGTTCTTAACTGTTAACCCAAAGCTGACCGGCATGCTGCACTCCGCCTGCCTGTAGTACTCATTAATGCTAGGAAGCAAAGCTTGGGGAGGTATCTTAATTTAGGAGTCTACTGAAGTGTTTTTAATTCTCAGTCACTGCTTATTAACACGTTTACTACAGGCAGACTTGGGGCTAATATTATAGCCATCCACAATCAGAACGTAGCTCTATAATTACTCTGATGTTTCTAATAGAGTTTTACAATGGGCAGAGAATTATGTACAGAGGGGGAAAATTGTATTAGACACCTCTGAACCTTGGAAATTGTATTACTTAGAACCTTGGCAAATGAGCAGTAAGTATTTAAAGAAGATTAAGATGAATTTCCCATTTGGTGTCCTACTTAATTTGCAAAGCAGTATTTGGCTCTCACCTTCCATGTAAACCACTCAGGGTCGTCCCCTGGGCAGTAGCACAGCTAAGCAGCCGTCCAGAGCTGTCACACCACCAAGGGCAGCAGGGCCCAGGGAGCCAAGCTCCCTACCAGGGCCTGCACTTCCTGGAGTTTAATGAAGTCACCCTTTGGAGAGCCACAGGAGGGGTTCCAGGCTTCCCCAGGCCTCATGTGACATTTCCTCAGAGGAGAAGGGAAACTGCTCTCCAGAAATTCCCTTGAAAAGTATATCACTGTCCCCACACCATCACCGCCGCAAAGTCCCACGTGTGACCCAAAATCTCAGAAGTTCAGTTATTTAACAATCTATATCATATCGATAACAATATATCAGTAAAAGAAGAAAAAAAAAAGAGTACTTGCAGAGCGTTGAAATCATAGATGGGGAACGGAAGTCCAAGTTCCTCATTTTCAAAATAGGAAAGTGAGAGTGGCCAAAGGGAAGTGACTCGCTGGAGAAGACAAAGCAGCCCCTGATTTTTATGAGAAAACTTGCATTTCCCAGAATAGCTGGGAAACACACCTAAGCATTCTCAGCACAGTCGAAGGAGAATTCACCATCTGTCTGTACCCTTCTCTTCGCCCTCCAAGGCTGGATTTCCTCTGGTCTTCGGAGACACCCCCTTCCCTTTGTATTCCCAGCCAGCCCTCTGCGAGCTTCTCCTTAGGACAGATACAAGATTGTTTTCACCTCGTGGGGTCTTTACTCCTCATAATATGAAGGCAATAGGTCAGGGGAGCAGCAAACAGACTCTCATAAACTTTCTGCCTGTGATCCATCATACACTGTCTATTTTCTTTTTCTTTTCTTTTTTTTTTAATTTCCTGCAAGGTAATTAGAAGCTTCTGCTTCTAACTCTTGAGGCTGAGGCCACAGTTCCACTCTTTTAACGCTACTTCATTCTTTGGGAAGCCGTTTGGCTTTGACACCCAGCACCCCGTCCCTCCACCTTCCATTTGAGCAGCAGAAACATGCAGTGGAAGTAGGGGTGCACCCGTTTCCTAAGATTGCCCATGGGCTTTCTCTCACACACCTCATTGCACATACAACTGATAAGAAGGGTAAGACTCTTGCTATGCAATCTCTTTATCTCTTCTTTGACAGTTCTGAACACATTCCCAAGCTCTTCTCAGCTGCTCTCAGAACATTCTTTTTGTATTCAACTTACCCCATCATTCTTTGTTCACCCACCAGCTCAAGTGGCCAGTTACTGAGTCTGTAGTGACTTGCATATACTCAATGAGTGAAGGCAACAAGGAGACCAGGGTGAGAACCTGCTGAGGAATCTCTGCATGGTCCCAGTTCTCTCCAGATCAAAGACTGGAAGAACAGAAGTCTTTTCTTAAAAATGTTGCCTCTGGACCAGAGCCCACCTTCTTCATTCTAGCGGCAGGTGCTCTACTTCCGGTACCCCTTCCACCCTGCAGAGCACAGTGTAATCTTCAATTTCACAGGCTAACTCCAGGGTGGGTGCTCTACACTCTCCAAGCCCACACATAGGACCAAGTCATCTCCAAGTCAGGTCTCCCCTAAGTTACCATCCTTTCTGCTTTGGTAGTAAACAATTACTCATATAAGCACTGGCTTTAAAATGTTATCTTAATTTCAATTCCCTTCATCTAGCCAGGCAAGAGATTTTCAGCCCATGATGGTAAAGTGAAAAGACTCTGCTCCCCACTCTGGTCCCACGGGCTGGGTTTACAGATAACTAAGCAGAATAAGCTTCCTGTTTGGCCAATGCTGTGCTTTTCTCAATGTCCAGGAAACTATTAAAAGCAAAAGAAATGTCCTTATGCTTCCTGGAAAAATCTAGCTTTTGTTTGTTTACAAAACTTAAAAAGAAAAAAGAAATCACTAGGAGTTCCATTCTACCTACTCGCAAGAAAGTTAAGCCAAAATATCTGCACAAAGAATTGCATGGACCCTTGTTCAGACAATGTCAGTCTTCCCCTGTTCTTAGGCCGGCACAGTAATCATATTAAGGTGGGGGAGGGGTGTAAATGGGAAGGGGGGGAGGGCTGGGGAAGGGAGGGTTGGGGAGGGCAGTTACATGTTCTGTGCTGCTCCTTTAACACACCACGCATGTGTTCAGTCCTTAAAACAGCCCAGCAAAGTTGGCAATTCCCTTCAAAATCTCTAAAAACTAAAACAGGCTATAAAATTAAGACAAAAAGGGATGCTTTTATTCCTGTTTCATTTGCTCAAGATCCAGAATAAACTAAGGTCTGCCTATCCCCAAAGATCTCCATGCTTCTTTTGGTTTACTTCCTCTTTCGTAACACGGACAGCTAGTCTCCATTTCAGATCCAGAAAGACCAACGCAATGGCATTTTTCACCCCAAACAACAATAACACCAAAACATTAAGTCTACCTGTAAGTCCATCACTACCAGAAACCAAGTCCTTCATGCTAGCTTAGTGTCCCATTAGTCTTTGTAGCTATCAATAATAACAACTCCTTAGTTATCGAGCATCTCAACAGGTAATAATTCAGTTGCAATTTCCCAAATAAAAAGGTATTTAGGAAAAAGTCTCAACCTTAAGGTGGCTTGGGTGTCACTCTAGAAGCTTGCTTACGGTTGAGACCACTAGCACAAGGAGAGAATATTGGACAAAAGAAAGAGATGCCTCAAGAAGTGACAAGAATGATAGGAGAGAAAGATGGAAGAGCTCTCTTGAATTTCTAATACAAGCCATCAAGGTACAACGATGAATAAGTTCTTCCACGAGAAGAGAAGAAACACAAGGAAAGAGAAGATGAGGAATTAACAGCAAACAACTTCATTACAGTTAACATTTTTCCCTCAGTAGGTCAAACATGTCTGCAGGATCTAGGAGGAATTGATTATAACATGGTGACATATGACCAAATTGAGGTTCAGAGTTTAAGGCCACCATGCTGGTCAGCACCACTGGGAAGACAGAAACCTAGGTTTCCTGACTCGCCTGGTCACCAGGCTCTGCCAGGATTAAGGCCCCACTAATTTAGGAAGTCCCATTCTGCCAGTCACCTGCTATGTAACAAATGAGATAAGAGAGGACTGGGTCACACTGAAGAAAGTGTGGCACTTCTAGAGGGGGCAGTTCCTGTGCATCAGCAGGTGATGATGGCAGTACAGGAAATGACATCTTGCTCTCATTTTTCAAGAAAAGTTTGAAATCGGATCTTGTGAAAAATCTCCTAGCTTTTAAATACTTGCTACAAAATCTTAAAAACACTACACTGGTCAAATCAAATCTATACATAAGGGAAAATGAGCCCACAGACAGCCAATTCTAAATTTGATGTATCTAAAATAAAAGGTCAGTGCAAATACAGCAAGTGGTTCCTGACTGAGGACCACGGGGGCTTGGAGTTATTGATGCTAAAAATCCAAATGCCCACCAAGCATGACCTCCCATTCATATATTACTATTTAGCAAGTGTACAGAGATGCTATTAAAATACAATTCAAAGTAACTTACGTGGTTAACTAAATTTATAGCAAGGCTGGATAATTATTCATTTTTCCCCAGTGAACTGATAGCAAAAATATAACCACTACCGCTTGAATTCTGTTTCCTTTTCCCCACACCCCCCTTGCTGCGGATTGAACTTAGGACTCAGATCCATGCCCAAGCGAGAGAAGTGCTCTACCACTGAACTATACAACCACCCTCATGGTGTCTCGTAAATTTTTAACTGAAAAAGAAAATCCATACATAGAAAATCCATACATATGAATGACTGACCTAGAGCATTTCTAAAGACCCCATTGTACGTGCTATAGAGAGGTAGAAGACTAGAAACAGAAGTCCCCAAACACACAAAGGAGCATGTGTAACAGTACACATGTCTACCCCCAGTGCCTCGCCATGAATAGTCACCATTTGATTGCCCAAGTTTAAGGATGAATGAAAAATGGTAAAATACCAGCAAGATTTATCGAATGCTTCTTATAACAGTTATTGAACTATGTTGCAGGCAAAAAAAACCAATAAAAACAGATGCATAAAAATCCATCACTGATATTTTATAGCAGTGGGAAATATCAGACATTAATCACAAATAATTGCAAATTCCGAAGTGGCCAGAGTAACTAAGAAACCTGTGAAGCTAGAATGCAGGCTGAGGGGGAGGAGGCCAGTTCTGCGCTAGTGCAGAAAGTTTTCCCCCAAGGACAGATGGTGCTGCGCAGCTGGAAGGCCATCACAGCTGGAGAGCTCGAGTGAGGGCATCTAGGGTCAGAGCGTGACACTCAAAAGGAGACGGCACGGAGACGGCACGGCACGGTGGTTTCCAGTCATGCTTGGAAGGTTTGTGCTTTTACCCTCACACACACTGGAGTACCAGTACTGTTCAGAGAGCCTGCCTCACAGCACACAGACAAGAAATTCATTGTAAAAGGCTGTCCTGAGTTTCTACACTGTGCACAGCACTGGCGAACCCTTCCATTCCCAGCTCGAACTGTATTCCTGGAAACCGGTGAGTAGGGTAGAATGACACTGCTCCAAAGATCCTGATTCTATCTTCTACATATTGAGCACCAAGATCTCAAGAAGTTATTTCATCCCAAGGACTGAATGGAGCCAATGTGTTTCAGCGCTTTAAGACAAGTTCACACACAAGTAACTGCCTCTATGGGACAGAAGAACTGGAGAGCTTACCTTAACAAGCCATTAGTCACCACCTTTCAAAAAGAGTCGTGCTGCTAAAGACGCAGATCCTCCAGTTCACACACAACCAATTCAATTTATAAATTTTGATTACAAAGGAAACTTTTAAAAACACATTGGCACTGCCTTTTACTGGGGAAAAGAAATACTCTCCATTATCCCCATAGTAATAGGCTACATTAACTGTGCCCTAATTAAATGTTCTAAATCTGGAATGAAACCCACTGGGGTAAGGGGAAAGAAAAAGAAGAAAAAGCCTGCATCTTCGTAAAACTGCCCTAATTTACGGAGCATCAAGGGCCCAGTTGACTTTTGTACAGCTTAAATCAATCAATTAGCTGAGCTCCACCTTCTGACTTTCAAATCAGAAGGTACAGACAGGAGGAGATTCCACACAAAGGGCTATTAAATAAACAAAACCCACAAGCATCAAAAGAGGGATAGTCCTCAGGGCTGCCGAGGAAGTTAAACAGCAGAATGAAGACTGGACCAGCAGCCAGACCCACATCAGCGACTGGCTTCCAGGACAAGGAAACCACTCTCCGCCATCCTTCCCACTTCTTCTCCCTTCCATTCTCCCTCACCTTAGGGCTGCCTCCTGTTGCACCCCTTTGACTGCTCACGCCTGGTAGTCAGCTCTGTGAAGCAGCACAGAAGGAATGAAAGCAGCAGACCCCTGCGTTGGAACGGTCACTATGACTTCCTTGAACAAGTGATCTCAGGGCGTTAGCGTCCTTATCTGTGCCAGGAGGATTCTCATGAGGATTAAATGAGTTTCTGATTATAAAACCCTTGGAATGATGTAACCAGTGGGAAAGTTTCTCAACTGTACCACAAGCACTACCACCACGGTCGTCTGCCTTCAAGCAAGTCACCGTTCACTGTTTCCCCATCAGCAAAATGATGTGGCTGGGTGTACTGATTGCAGGAAGATTGCCATGGGCTTATTTCCTTCGTAATACACAGTTTTCAATCCTATTTCAACTCTAAATCCTCCAAAGGCTCTGAGCCCCAAGACCAATTATGCAGAGCTAAAGTGTGGCTGGCTCCTTGCACCCCATGGAGTTAGACCAGCCAGGAAACTTCAATGCCTCCAACCAGCTATAGCTGGCCTACCTTATTCCAGGCCAAAATACCCAACATGGATTGATAGCTCAAAGCTGTAAAAACAGTGCAAGGAAAAAAAAGGAAGAAGAAGGAGGAGGAGGAAGAAGAAAAGAAGGAAGAAGTGGAGGAGGAGGAGAAGGAGGAGAAGAACACACTTCAGAGGGAAAAACCCAGACATGGGAGAGACAAAGAACAATCAAAAAGCCAACCAAAGCAAACACGACAGACCACAAATACACTCTGCTCTTGAGTTATCTTTTTAGCATCCTTCCTCTAACAGCAATTAGGGAAACTTCAAACTACAAGCTGGCTTTGTAGCAGGGAAAATGTTCCCTACCTTGCAGCACAGTCCCCTTGAAATGACTTGTTTTCTGCTTCAAAGCCAGGCAAAGGCATCCTCGGGAACCAAGACCTTTGGGTCCACCGTTCTGGGTGCAAACACCTTTCTGAGGTGCAGTCCCTGCTCAGCATCTACTTAACCTCCACTCTACCCCAAAATAAAGTCAGGGCTCAGGATGACCAAGTCCCTTCTCTGCCCCTCAGTTTCTTAGAAGCAAGAAAGCATCTAATTTTCAACTTTCTAGGGAACATTAAAATTGAAGATTTCCGTCAGTGATTTCCACTTTGCATGGGCAAACATTTTTATAATTATCATGACTGCAATTTTTACATGAAATTAAAAAAAAAAGACAAAAACCAAAAAAAGATGCAGAGATATTTTCTATTTTCTGCCCAAAGCTAAACTTCTTAGGTTCAAATCTCTGCTGTACTAGTACCTCTGTGATTTCTGGCAAATTTCTTGCCAGATTTTTCATCAGTAAAATATGGATAATATTACCTTCCTCAGAGTGCTGTTGCTAGGATTGATTTAGTTAATAAAGGTGAAGCATGAAATACTCAGAACAGTGCCTGGAACTCAGTAAACATTATTTTAGTGTAGCTATTATTTTCAATGCTACTTACCCAGTTTTTCTACTCACAGAAAACACTTATTTGGAAGACAGCCTGCTAGCACAAACAGACAGACAGACACACACACACACACACACACACACACAAGATGCAAAGAACTGCCCTAGGGCAGTTCTAGTCATGATCCCACCCCAAACTAACTGGACGCTCTCAAATGAACTGCTACCCCGCTCTGCGCCTCTGTTTCCAGAGCAGACAGCACAAGGATTTTACCTAAAATCTTCAGAATGGAGGCGACAAACTGATAGTCACAGTGTTCTGTCTGAGCTAGTTTTAAACTCCATGGTATTTTTTAAACACTTTAAAACTCCATGGTTGATTTTGTTCTCAGTATATAAAAAGCTTGAAATTTCCCCTAAAAGTCTAAAACATGCAAAGAAATCTCATCCTCCTGGATCCTCCACAGTGATCCAGCAGCAGCTCTGTTACCTGAAAACACAGAACTGCAAATTCTCAGGCTCCATCTTGGACCCACAGAATCTAAAACCCAGCACATGGGGCCCAGCAGCCTCTTTAACAAGCAGAGAACCAGTGCACATGGCAGCAGAAGAATCCACGCAGTGGAGCAACAACTGGAAGGTCTTGGGGAAAAGGAGTCTCCAGCAGACAAGACAAGAGGTGGTATCAGCTTGTGACTGCACTTCCAGGCCCAGAGCTCCCTGATTCTGCCACTGAGGACAGGCTGGCATGCACCAGGCGACCCAATGCACTCACTTCCCTTACCATGCTGTCCCTGGAGGGTCTCTGGCACCCCAGCTCTGATCTAGATGGACTACCTCTTCTCACAACAGAGTTACAAGCCCCATGGCGGGCACCGTATGCTGACAGGATTGCGTCAATCTGAGTATCAGAAACACAGTCTGCACGCAAGCAGACTTTGCACACCAAGGGCACAGTTGAGAGAACAAACTGTTGAGTTTCCTTTATTAATCACAACACAATCCGCTCCAGCAGCTGCTATTAAGAACAGCTGCAGCTGCTAAAAGGGTGATCTTGAAGCAGCCCAGAAAGTGCTTCCAAGTTGAACACAAACACAAGCACAGGGACGTGGGAGCCTGTGGTACCCTGCCGTGGTTCTGCCTCCTGACCTCAGTGCCTCCCTGGTCCAGAAATCCTCCTCCTCCTCCTGCTCCCCAAATTAGGATGAGACAGAGGAGGACAGAAGGGTTTTAGAGCTAGAACATCAAAGGACTGATCTGATCCCACCTCCACTATTTAGTGACCTTGAGGGAGCTCATTGGCTTCTCCTGATCATCCTTTCTTCCTCAGTTAAAATAGATACAGGAACGTCAACTTCACAGGGATGTTGTGAGAAGGCAAACCACACTATGTATATGACTATATTTTATCCACTGTGGAGGACTAGATCAAAACAAAGGCTTATTGTCATCCCTGGAAAGCAGTGTGACCCAAAAATCATTAAATGGAGGACTTACTGTTGCCCAGGGCAATCAGGTGACATCAGAGAATCACAGGGCTACAGAGGACCTTTTAAGGAGCTGCAATCCAAATTTTGTTGGTTCCCTCTCACCTCCCCCACCCTTGAATGCCACTGATTTGGGTGGTTCCACTTGGAAAATTCGGTCTAACAGAGTTCACCACATTCCTCAGCCTCAAGGGAACGTGGACCATTCCTTCTTGCTCAGGTGAAGTCAGACTTGCTGTAACTGAAGAAGCCATGGACAGTTGCTTTCAGATTTACCCCCTACCCGAGGGCCTTTGCACCTGCTGTTGGGTCTATCTAAATATACTTCCATCCGTCTTCAGAGGCTTGGTTCTGGCTTCACCTTCCATTTTGAATGCCTCTTCTTAAGGCAGCACTTGTCACTCATCCTAGCCAGTTATTCCCCATAATAATATCCTGGGCTTCTTGTTTTTATCATAGCGCACATCCATATTTACTTGCATGTCTTATCTTGTTAAATCCTCCAGACAGCAGAAGCCTGCTTCTCTAATTGACCACTCTGGGCACTTACACAGTAATTGCACCATAGAAATTACACCAGCACGTGATCGGCACACAGGCATATGCTCGATGGACTTAGGAACTAATAAATGAATGCTTAACACCACCATGCTCACTTTGTAGACATTCCAATACTGGTTGGAAGAGACAAACAAGACAGTTACCAAATCCCGTTACTGAGTTAATTCACAAGGAGTAATCAAGCATCCTCTTGATAAGGAAAGAATATACAAAAAATACAGTAACAAACTGAATAACAGTTCCCAGTGCCCACTTTATTATTCATAGCAGAACTGTCCCTGGTTATCTCTTTATCTTGTGCAGAGGGAACTCATTAAAAGGCATTTAAGTGGGTTGCAAAACAGATAGATGCTTCCTGGAGACAGGGCCTAACAAAATGCAATAATTATAAAGTGTCCTTAGGTCACTCGACTGGCAAGTACTTAGTCAGGCTCACTGTAAACACTGTTCCAGACCCCAAGAACCATCTGCGCCAGACCTCACTAATGATCAGATGTAGACAGTGCACATCTCTAGGGGCTGTACTTCCCAGTCCTTTCAGTGCTGGACTCCCACACTACAAACTCTTGATTCAGAAGGAAAACAGAAAAAGCCACAGGTGAATGAATCCGGCTAGCGTTGCCTTGTCTGAGAATGCAAAATCATTCTAGCAATCTTAAAAAAGATGTATGAGGGTAGAGAAGTCACTGAAGGTCATGCACTGCAGCCGATAGCTGGACTGAGGCTTCTTCCATATCTGACTCTGCTACTTTCTGTTTCATTTTGTTTAGTTTAGTTTTTTTGTTTTGAGACAAGGACTCTATGCAGTCCACACTGACCTTGAACTCATGGCAGTCCTCTTGCCTCAGCCTCCTGGGAGATGGGATGACAGGGGTGCACCACCTTGTCCAGCTATTCTGCCGTTCTGAACCACTCCCCAGTCTCAATACACACATCTGTAACACACACCTTTCTCAAAGACCTATCCTAAAAACATTTCACTGCATGAGGATTGTAATCTGTAAGGGGTTTTCTTTACTGTGCCAAGGTACATTAGTATCATTGGTGGTAAATGACAGTTTATAATAATAAAGAACTGCTACAACCTGAGTCCTGAAGAAAGCACTAGATCATTTGGAGGATGACTGATAAGCCTGTCAAATGCCTTACTGGGAAAGGAAACTGAGGCCTGCCTTGCACTCTATGAAGCCCAAGGAGGCCTCGGATGCTCATGGCACAAAAATCAAGGTTCACAGAAAGGAAGCATTCCCATGAGTTACAAGTTACTGCTTGCAGCTCTTAGGGAACAAACTCCAGCAACCACCTGGACATTTACTTCTTCTATTGCCCTAGAATACGTCTTAAGGAATGCGGAAATGCAGAATGCATCTGAAAAAATATTCTTCCATATAAGAGAGACTGTCAAGATTTTTTTGACTGTTAAAAAAAAAGATGATAAAGCACTGCTGAACAGAAGAGGAAAATCAGAAACAGTACAAGATCATTTTGGTTCTTTTTGTAAAAGACAAAGTAGAGGCTTCACAAGATGAAGTTCTACAGAATGGATCGAGTCACCTTATACTTGAGCACCTACTGTATACATGACCTTGTTAGGGGATACACACATAAATATGCAAGGGATTCTGTAACCCACAGTATGGGAAAGCATACGCTAAGGGTCACAGAAAGGGACCAGGTATTAGGAGGACACGGAAACAAAAATCGATCTTTTACTCCTTGGAGAAACCTAAGAAGGCCTCATGAGCTGAGCAGTCTTTGAGCTGAGAGAGGACAATAACGCACAGACCAGGTATCCAAGGCCATCTGGAGTCGCTGGGACTCTTAATTAGTTCTGTGACATGGATCTTCTTGACAAGCTGGCCTACTTTACAGACTGCTGCAAAGAAGAATATATTTAAATGAAGATAATATTGCATAAGATTTCGAAGAAAATCAGCAGTAAAACACACAATGTGTTTATAAAGTCAATTTGTAATAGAGTAGCATGTATGAGCCCTTAGTAATGCATTCAATAATAATATTGAGGGAGCCTAAAATCTGCCATCATTTTGAAGCAGAAGTAGCTGCAACAACTGTAATGGAAAGTGAAAGTACTTGTGATTTCTCCCACAACAAAAACACAGGTAATGGGAAGTGAAAGAGGTGATTTCTCCCGCAACAAAAACACAGGTAACACTAACACTACTGCGGTTTGTTACTGACATTAAAATGGAAAGAAATGCTTTATTAGTTAGAAGTTCATAAAAGTAAAAGGTCCCATTTTCCCAGATTCAAGTTCATAGACTCCATGTGTTTCTGTGAACTCAGGTTTAGGGCACGCTATCTCTTTTTGCATGTTTACGCAAAACATGCAAAAGGAGATAGGAGGTAGCATGGATGTCAGGTGAAAAGCCAGCAGGCATGGTGGTGTATGTCTGGAATCCCAGCTACTTGGAAGGCTGAGGCAGGGTGATCATGAGTTCTAGGCCAGCCTTAGCAAGTTAACAAGACCTTGTCTTTATAAGGACTGAGAATGTAGCTCAGTAGTAGAACATTTGCCAAGCATGCACAAAGCCCTGGGTTCAATCCCTAGTATTAAAAAAGAAAAAGACAGGTAAAACCCTCAGAATAAGGTAAAGGTCCATCACTCAATCGCTAAATCACAAAAGATGCTGTGACTATTAATCGTGCTATGTCATTGTGGCTGAGTTAAGAAACACCCAGAGGATTTCCACACACTTCTGAGCTGGTCATACAGGTGTGACCTTGGGTATTACAAAAGTTCCCTGGCCCCTTCCTCTCTGCCACCATCAGCAGAGCAGCTCTGCTCCAGCACTCTTCCTCCATGATATTCCTGTTTCCAGGCCCATCTCCAAGCACTGAAACCTCAAGCCAAATAAACCACTTCCTCTTTTAAATTCTGAGTGTCAGGTATTTGGTCCCCACAATGGGAAAGCTGACTAGGATAGTGCTCTAAGTTCTAGAATGGTATCTTCTTCTGGAATAAAAGGCAATGACATGAAAGAAGTAAGGGAAACATGATTTGACACGTTTCCACTTAGAGCTCATCTTTTAAAGTACTACAATGACAGCATATTGGTAAATTCACAAAAAGAACACATATCCTATAGGATCCCTGTTATGTAACGGGAAGTACATAAGTGTGCATGGGTGTACACATGCATATAAACATAGACATCCAGATAAAATGCACATGGAAAGATTAACAGGGACTGGAATGTAGGAGTGACTGTAGTTTTCTCTTTGTATTTTCAATCATTTGAAAATGGCCAAAAAGAAGCTCAACAGTAGTTAAGAGATTTATTAAGGGTAACACAGACAGTATAATATGAAACACAGCTAGTACCAGAAATTTCCTTCTTTGTATGGCACAAAGATTCTAGGTTCAAAATTATATGCACTCAACTAGAGAAAGTAAAATTATCAAGGTCGACTTACACATGCTTACACATCCAGCAACAGGTGCTAAGAGAGGGTTAAGTGACTTGTGCAAACTGAAGACCAACTTTTTAGAAGTCACAGCTAGAATCTAGGTCTTATAGCCCTGCTGAGCATCAGCCTAACCTTGGTTAGGTCCTAGCCATTCTACCCACTTGCTGGTAAACTTGGACAAATTCCCAGATTTCCCTCATCCTACGGTTCCCCATAGTTTGGACTCAAAGGTTCCCCAAAGTTTGGACACAAAGGCTATGGCGATGATTGGCTGACACCATGATGTGACAGTGCAGCACAATTCCTTAAACAGTGAACACTCTTATCTTGTTCACTGTGCGTCCCTAACCCATCCCAGTGGAGGACTCCAGTGTTACCGTCTAGAGGCCAGCAGACTTCTAGAAGGCTCTCAAAGGTCAGCCAGGATCACTGCTCGCTCTGCTTGGGAGCAGTTCTACTGCATGGAGAATGTGTAGCACTAAGCATGACCCAGGACAGTAGGGAGGAGCCTGAGCAGCCAGTACAGGGATTCTAGGGATTGTGAATCAGTGCTTTCAAAATGGGACCAGGGATTCTGAATTGTGAAAAAACTTCCTAGGAGAATCCAAAGGCCTAACACTCAATGCCAAGTTCTGAGTCTGACAAGAAGGAATCTAATATGTCTGTAAACCCCAAAGGGACTGAGCCCAAGCAATGCAGGACCCAGCAGTGGCACAGGAAGGATGCGGGAGAAGACCCAGGACCCTTAACAGTTCCAGGGCTGGCTCCGCTTCAAGGATGCAGGGCAGCCACTGGCTAAATCCAAGAAGGAGAACTGAAACCAATTCAAATTAGCACAGAAGAAATGAAGAAGGACTGTCCTTGTGGCTATCCTACACGTTTTCAGAGGAGGAACAAAGTTCAGAGATGATCTAATAATTTATACAGATACAGCATACGAGTGATTACAAGAACTTGCTAAGCAGCAGAAAGCCCACAAAGCAACAATCCACATCAAGACTATTTGGTGAATTCAATAAGAAAAGAAGATCAAACACCACGAAGTCAGGGCTTCAAAACGGCCTGCTCTGGAGATGTATAAAAAGACTCTAAATACGGCAGGCCAAGAAGTACATCAAAGCACCACTCAAGTTTAAAACTCTGAAGTAGCCAGGTGGTGTTTACTGGCCAGGGAGGAGATGGCAGACATCGAGCTGGCCTCTCACCGAGTTAGTGTGCAGAGGCAAAGAGCAGCAGTCTCCAAGGGTCCTTGAGAACTTCTCCGTGTTTCTGCTCACTCACTGTTTTATCTCAAAATCCTGGATACTGCTTGACAAGCATCATGACATTCATTAAGGGTTTGCTGAGTGCATAAAAGAAATAGAGACAGGAACAAAAGAGGGCAGACAGAAACAGACAAAGAGTAACTACTCAGCTCCCACAGCCTAAGGGGACTAGTTCCAGGAAGGTGGTGCCTTTTGGTTGTTAGACCCAAGAGGGATGGAAACTGATGGCTGGTAAAGTAAAAGGAACAACGGCTTCTAAAACTTGGGTCTAAACTCAAGCTCTGGGAGTGCATGGACCTCCTTGAGCCTCCATGTTTCTTCTTCAAAAACATCCTTTCTTTATCTTCAAAAGTGGGAGGATGATACTTATCAAGTTGTCAGATGAGTACAGGAGCTAATGGATTTGTGCAAAGCAGCCAGCATCATGGTCAGCACATATTATGGCCTTAACAAATGGCAATGCATGTTGGAATTGATTCTGCTCCCTACAGCAAAAGCCAGTACCCAGCCTGCTGTTAACTGTAAGCCACAGTCCTCGCTGAAATCAAGCTGCAGGAGTAACTAGCTGAAGTTCACTAGATTGTCTAATGAAGCATGCGTCTTTAAATAAGTGATAAAATCACATACATTATTTTTTGGTTAGCAAACCAATTTCACTTTCAGACATAATTTTGAAAGAATGCATTACTGTCATCCATGCTTAATAAAAAAACAACTAAGAATCCACAACCAGCATGAAGCAGACTGGGAATGAATGTACAGATTTTAACATTTTGTTATAATGACCATGATTTTCTCAAACATTCAAATAGGTGAATTTATTACGGAATAAGATATTTGAACTCAGCCTGCTCCAGAAAACACTTCAGCTGCTGCTTGTATTATGCTAATACTTTCAGCTGAAATCAGAAACAAAATCCCCAAAGTAGTTAAAAAAAAAACAAAAACCAAAGCCCCATCTCTACATATTTCATGCAACTACATTTAATAGAATCAAGAAAAGGAGTATGTCTTGGTAAGATCTCTCTCGTTTCTTAGCCATGTGACCTTCTTTGTTTCTTAACCCCACTAATTTCAACCCCTCACCAGGGTGATGGGAAAGCGACACTAATCTCAAAGGTTATGGAAAGTTCCTGGCCCTGAGGTAACCAGCAAACAGCTATTCTAACAACCACACCACTATCTCAACTTCCCTGACTGTGTGTCTCTTTCCTGCCCTCTCCCAGCTTCACCTAAACCCTACAGAAACACAACCAGCTTCCTCCACACAACCTCACCAGGGAAATAAGACAACAAAAGAGCCAGCAGAGACATTATGCAAATACCAAATATTATTAAAACATTAATGAACTCTGGCAATTTCTCTGAATTTTGATAAATGGTGTTTATTATGCACCACCAGCCTCTCACACAATCTGGGCTCTCAAATATTAACTAAATAATAGCAGTAATCATTCTAAAAGACCAAAATATAAAGAAATAAGGAGTCTGGATGATTCCAGCTAACACCTGCCTCCAAAGGAATCAGGGGTACAGAGGTACAAGCAAGAGGAAGAACTACAGGCCAGACCAGACCGACATGGCCAACCATGGGCTACAATCAACCCCACAGCCTGTACAGGTCAGTCGAATGTGTTGGTCCTAACAGGTCATCAGTTATGACAACTGTCTACCACACCTTGACTCTTGTTTGTAAAACTGTCTCCAAACAAGACAAAATGAAAAGGTCTGCAGAGTGGGAAGGACTTCACTCCAGGGGTACAATCTTAGAGAGTGGCTTGGTTTGCGGGCTCCCATCCCTACAGCTCCACTGATGAGGCTGGTAGCAAATTCCTTGGCCATTTCAAAGCTCCTTTAAGCTGCTGACAATCCTCAGGTACAGCCCAGACAGAAAGAAGCAGAACAAAGCCAAGAGAACTTCCCCCCTCCCCCAAGGACTCCCCGAAATGAGAGCCTGATGCCACCCAGGAGATACCTTAACAGGCTGGGGGTCATTAAGACACCTCATTCCCATATTCATGAAAGACCCAAGGCTGTGGCAAGTGAAACAAAGTGTACAAAAAGAGGTTTTGTTCCTTAAGCCAAGCGAAAATCTGCTTTAGAAAAAAGTAAATCCACATGGGGATCCTTGCTGTCACCAAACCTTTACTTGTCTGGAGTAGCCAGCATCTCATTAAGGGGAAGCAAGAGGACTGGAAAATGAATGCAGCCCCACACACAGACAAGCTCATCTAGCCATCTGCCTTGCAGCATCCGGAGGGGCAAAGGGCTTCAGTGACTCTCCCGCATGCACGCGGTCTCCCGCAGGTGGAAATACCAAATTCCCAGGGGCAAGAAAGGCTTCTCCTGCAAGGTTAACTGAGTAAAAAGGGAAAAGAAGCAAATCTAGTTTTACCTGTCAACACAGTGCCATCCGTGACACGAAACGCATGCATACATTAAACACCCTGGAATAACTGACTCTATATCTGGATCAAAGCTTTGCTAAGGCAGTGTATCAGAACCAGGGTTAGCACAGAAGTCCCCAATGAGCCTCCAACTTCAACCTACCCCTGTCCCCTAGGTCTCCCATCCATCTTGTGATCGGGTGCTATCCTGACAGGTTGTGACCCCACTGCCTCGTTCTAGTGAAGGACCTAGGGCAAGAGGCATGAAAACAGATGACGGAGCTGGAAGCGTACAATGGTAGGTTTCTGTTATTTATGCCAAAGAGAAAGGCCATGATTAAGCAACTTAAATAACTGCCCTGAGCTTTGCCTGTGTCCCTACCCACCAGACAATGGCAGTGTTGGTTCTCTTTGTGAGGGTCTGAAGCCTCCCTCTGAAACCTGGTTCCACCCCGTTGTGGATTTTAAATAGCACTAACAATGCATCCAAACAGGTGAACTGTCAAATATCTCTATAAAAATATTTCCCACCTCACACGCTATCTAGAATACACTCAGGGAGTGCGTAGCGAAAGGTAAAGGGGAGCGTGTGGCCCAAGTTTTAACCTGTTCCATCCAACTTCCCCAAACCGTTACTGAACCACGTACAATGCGTTCCTCGCACCACTGTAGGCTGTGGCGGACGAGAAGACCTAGAGCGAATAAAGTGGCTCAACGATAGAAGCAGCAACAGCCAGCCGGCCGACATTCAACTAGATCGCGAGGAGGAGGCAAAAAAAGCCCTGTCTTCCTCGGCGACGGAAACACCTTTGCAATCACATTTCCCACTCCCGTGTAAAACTGGCTGAGGATATTTGTAGCGCGCACACACGGAGACGCGCAGCGCCGCACTGGAGCCCCAGTCCTGCGGTGAGGCCACCACCTACCGCATGACAGCCGCGACTCCTCGCCTGAGGCTGCCTGCAGCGGACACTCTTTGTACAACTCAGCAGGAATAATCCCAACGACAGGACGCGGGGTGGGGAGGGGGCGTCGGTTTCCCTGGCCTGGCTCAATTCTTTTCCACTACATTGCATTCAATATTCTGTCAGGACCCGTAGGTGAGGGACCCGGGTGGTGACAGTACATATCCATCCCGGTCAGCGCTGGATCAATACACCAAGAGGCAGGGGTCAGCGCTTCTCTGCAGCCAGAGCGCTACGCGCGGTCCTCATAAATTCCGAGCTCAGCCTAAACGTTGGAGAAGCACCGGAAACGCTTCCCAGAGCTTCAAAGGGGAAGTCGAATTGCACATCAAAGTTGCAGGAACTCCCGGGCTCCTAGAGCACTTGGGCGGGTTACTCGGGAACACCTAACAAGTTTGGCCACCCGGGGGCTCAGCGTGACAGCGCCGCGCCGCGGGATCGGAGGAGCAACTAGTCGCTCCGGCGCCCAGCCAGAGAGCCCCAAGCTGGGGATAGGACCCCTAAACCAGTGCCAGGAAGGCGCAGGTCCCAGAGCCCTCCAAAGAAAGGTGCCCCGCGTCTCACCCGCACCGTAGTGCTGCAGGGGCTTCCCACACAGAGAGCGTCTGCCACCTACTCCTCACCTGCTGCCCGCGCCCAGCGCTGCAAAATTCACGAAGCAGAGGGCGAAACCGGGAGGGAAAAAAAAGGGGGCGCCCGGCGCAAAGTGGAGTTGTGAGGGGAGGGGAAGCAGCTCGGGCTGCGGCGGAGGGAGAATGGAAGGGGCGGCACGCGAGGGTCCCACATCGGGCACCCGGCGCCGGGCAGGAAAGCCGAAGGAGAGCGCTGGGGACGGGGTGCCGGGCTCTGCACGCCGCTTCCCAGCGCACAGGCGCGCACACGCACGCCTCCCCTTTCCCTCCTTACCCAGCATGGAAAAGATGAAATCCTTGGCGGTGTGGATCTCCAGCGCTCTCTGGTCGTCGTACTCGCGCTGGTCGTGCTTGGTGAATTCTTGGATGAGTTTATTCAGCTCCTCCACCCGGGCTCCCGACCTGAAATCCAGCTCCGGGAAGGCAGGCTTGTTGTTGCAGCCCAGCGAGGCTGCCTTGCTGACGGTGGGAGCCGCCATCTTCGCGCAGAACGCGCCGAGCAGCAGCTCCGCGGCGCCGCCGCCACAGCCTCCCCGCCCCCTGCCGTCCCCTCCCCTCCCGGGTCCCCTCCCCGCCCGGCCCCGCCCGGCCCCGCCCGGTCCGGCTCGGCCCCGCTCGGCTCGGCCCGGCCCGGCCCGGCCCGGCCCGGCCCGGCCCGCCGCGCGCAGCCGTCCAGGCGGGCGGCCCCGTTCCGTGCGCCCCGCGCGTCCCGGTTCCGCGCACCCGGACTGCAGCGAGGGGAGCGCGCGGGGCCCCGGCACCCCGACACCCCGGCCCCACGCCCGCAGCTACGCTGCGGACCCTGGCACTGCCCGAGTCCTCGCTGGCCGCGGCGATCGCGATCCGAGCGCCCACCCGCGCCTTCCCCCCCACGGGCAGGGAAAGTGAAGTGGAAACAATGTGAAATTCACCAGCTCCGAAATCAACAAGCTGCCGGCTCCGGGGCTACGGAGCCCACAGCAGCGTCCGCATTTAAAGGGACAGCGCACCCGGTGGAGAGAAGCAATAAATACAGGACGAGAGGTCTGCGCGCCGGTGCCGCTCGCCAGTGTGGATTCAGGCAGACGCGCGAGGTGCGGGCCTGTTCGTTCTGCACCCCCGCCACCCCCGCGGGCTCGCCGAGCGCTTTCAAGGAGAAAAGAGGCTTCCTCGGAGGATGCTCAGGGCGTGTCCCGGGCGAGGACGCCTGTGCACCGGCGCGTTTTCATCTCTGCCCGGCAAACTCTGATACCTTTAGATGGCGAAAGGAACCAGCGTTAAGGAAGATGAAACCGATCTCTGTTGGCAAAAATTGCCAAGAAAGAGAACTAAGCTTATCAAAAGCCCACCCTGCTCCGCACACACTCCCACCGTCTGCTAAGATACCTTCTCCTTTGCCCTCTCCCAGGACAATATCCTATTCCACTTAACAAACAATTTAAGGTGTAGTGACCTAATGAAGTCTGACCTTCTCTAACAAGGAAACCAAAGTGACCGTGTGGGGGAGGGGAGATTATGAATGGCCTGAGGTTGCAGAGAATGCTGAATGGAGAGAGAGGAGAGGAGAGGAGAGGAGAGGAGAGGTGAGGAAAAAATGTTCTTTTTGATAGAATTTGAGACTCACTATTTGCCAGAACCTGGGTGGACCACGAAAAGCCAAAGGCCTGGATCCTGCAAGGGAGTTAGGTTTTTCATGGAGAGCAAAGTTCAGTGGAAATCACAGTTCTTTAGACCAATGGGATCTCAAAGCTGATGTTAGTGGTTATGGGACGCAAACATTTTAGGAGGTCGGTTGACTCTTAGAAACAAAATTTATCCTGCTTAATTCTCCAAAAGGCAACATTTCTCTATCCCACACTGATGGGTTCCACCCGTGTGAAGCTCTGCTAAGGCTCAGCGTGGCACCTGCCCAACATAGGGCTGGACCCTAAAGATCACAGTATGCCCCTTCAATGCTAACTTCCACTTCCAAACTGAAATTGAACTTCCTGCTTTCTACGCATGCGCCAACATTTTCCCCAATCAGCTATCAATACGTACTACCCGCCCCTTCAAATTCCACCCTCTGTCAAACCAAATAAAAGCCTGCCTCTTGTACTCATCAGCAGTCTTCCCATGCCTGCAGTAAAGGCCCCTTTTCCTTTTCCCCTTCTTCTGCTCTTGCTTCTCTACCACCCCAAGGAAAAACCTAACACATACAGTTACTGATTTAGATCAGGCCCATTTTCTTTTCTTACCTGAGTTCTTGTAGCCAAAAGTACACGTTGTTTTGTTACACCTGTAAGGAAGCCCAGACTCTAACATACATACTTGAAAATAATAGCAACTCCTTTCTCATTGGTTGTTTTGAGAATTACATGAAATAAATTATATCAAGCACTTGGTGCGCAGAATGATATATTAAACGCTCAATAGAAATTAACTATATCAGCTAATATGGTTGTTGTTATCAATGTAATTCATCCCCTTTTCCAAACTCCACTGTCCACATTGTTGCAACAGTGATTATTATACAACACAGATCTGGCCACTGACTTCCCCGCTGGACTCTGCATCAGCCCCTCTCCCAATTCCACGCCAAAGCCAGTTTTCCACATGGGCCCTTGCTCAAGCTGGTGGCAAACCTTCCTTGGAAGCTCTCTTGAACCCTTAAAGAAGTGTGCATGGGAGACTGATGAATCTTAACCTTGCTTTATCATTGTGCATGCAAGTTTCAGATCATGAGGTTCTTGAAAATGAGGGCTATATCTTGCTCATATTATTTCCCATAGCACTTGGCTCTGCAGAAAGGCCCTCTGTGATTACTGAGTCAAGTCATGGGTGAAGAACTTTGGCATAAATCAGTAATTTCTTCTTCTTTTGATTCCTTCCTCTTTAAAGCAAACTTTGTCACCCGATCAACTTTAAAGAGGGAAGATGTATGCCCAGGTAAATGGATATGGACTGAGGACGAAGTCACTTAGAATCTCTGGCTCTTTGTAATATGTGCCAGTTCCCCAAGATGAATGTAATTGTTATGTATCATAAACATATACTACTAATCATAATACTAAAAAGCTCTGATTCTCCCAGGCTTGCTGTGCGGTCTCATCATGAGAGAGGTTGACCACTACCTGGACAGTGATATAAGCCTCCCAAGTGGATGGAACTTCAGCATGGTTGATTGACACCTGTCTGTCAGTACCTATCAATGGTAGGCTTCAGTGAGACAGCTAGCCGAGGGACAGTTATCTTATGGAGCAGGATGGTTTCCCAGTTTATCTCTAGTCTTTGTAGCACAATTAGAAACAGGCAAAAAAAAAAAAAGACATTTTTCATTGTCAACTTCTGTAACCATGGGTGAGACATTTCCTCTTTTTGATGCCTTTTCTTGTGATATTTACAGTCATAGAGAGACAGCAGGTATTTAGCAGAAATTACTTGGAATGTGCCTGAGCTCTGGGCCTTGGCAGTTCTGAGTCAATGAATGGTCTCTTGATTGTTCTTCAGTGTTCTACTTTCCATCAGCCAGATCAGAATCCTATGACTCATAGACCGTCAATGAGCCTGTTTGCCTAGAGAAAGTAACTGGATGGTAAATAACTTCCACAGGTTTTTATAAAGCTGTGACAAGATGATATAAATATCATTTCTTAAATTGGAAAAATAGAGAAGACCAGGAACCATATTTCCTGCTGGATCTCTTTTTTGAGAATTTTTAATTTGGGGGCCCTAGTAAACTAGGAGTCCCTCAGAGGCTAATACCGTGTCTCCTCACCTTTGTAAACACTGCACTGTAGAAAGTTCCTGCACCCTCCCCAAGGAAAGTTCCTGGCCCATCTTGTTTTAATTAATGTGTCTGAAAGAAAGAAAGAATATCACCCCTCAAAATTCAAAAAGTCAGCATTTAGGTGAGTTTTGCTGCAGTTACATAGCTCAACCTAAGCTATCAATGATTTTCCAAACAGATACTTCTGCATGAGTCTAATTAAACTCTTCTTTTTTTATATCGTTTTCTTTCCCTGTGTATGTTACATAACAGAAGCAAAAGTAAAGAGATGAAGGGAAGAGTGAAGAGAGTAAGAGAATTATTGGAGGATGTCAAGAGCATCTGAAATTTGTTTAAAAAAATAATGTATGTATCTCTAGAATTTTGACAAGTGACTAACAATCCACCATCTACATAAATATGAAGGTAGGCTCTTTCTTCTCTTGCTTCCTCAGCAATGAAAAGGCTAGTGAAATTCATGAACTTTCCACCAGGAAGCAGATTTGTCCCTCTTCTACTCCTTCATTCCAAAAGTCCTTTAACTGTAAAAGAAGTCTTGCTTTTCTGGAGCTGTTTGTTTTTAAATACCACTCTGAGGTTCCAAGGAAAACTCTCAGTCATGAGTAACTGGGTTGTGCAGAGCACACATTAAAAATAGCAAGCTGCATATGCACATGATAGATTAACAAAACATAATTTTAAACAAAGTTTTTTTGGTTTGACAGTGATTTAAATAGCAGCCCAGGTCACAAGATCTGGCATTCTTAGACAGCTGGATTTTCAATAAAAGTCTGACAGATGGAGGTGACCTGGGTTTCTTGTGCTTTGAAAACGAAAGCTGGAAAAAGAGGGGCAATCGTCACAGACGTGTGGCATGTTGATGGTAGAAGGAACCTGGAAGATAAATCCCATCTAGCATTTTTACTTTGCAGATAGAAGAAGTGGGTCACTGGGGAGTCTTAGCTAGAGAGTATTGAGAGCGATTATTTCTATTTTTCATATTAACTTCTAATTTAGCAAATATTTATTATGTTTCATACTGCTAAGATAGGCATGGAAAATGCCACGAAATGAAAGGGAAAAAAATGTTCTTTAAAAAAAAAAAAAAAGAGGCTCTCCCTTGGAAAAAAAGTACTCCCTATACTTGAAATTTAAATCTCAATAAACCAGGAATTGCTGGCATTTGGAATCACTTGGTTGCTACCTTTTCTTAGCAATAGATGAATACTTTTGAGTAGAGCTAAATCTCTTAACCTTACAAACACAAATTTTTCAGGAGTGTTTCCCCATGCTTAAGACAAATTGGGTAGTTCTGCATTTGATGGCTGCTGATATGTAAGAGAAGTCCACTCCCAAGAGATCACAGTATGGGTGACCTTCTTCACCTAGCTCAGTTTGGTTCTAACAAGGTGGGCCTCAAGTACAGCCACCCCTCTGACATGTGCACATTGTGCTAGGAGTCTTGCCCCAACCCTCCATTCAAGTTCTGTGAGGCCTAGCTTCCAAGATTACAGGAGCATTATAAATCTCTCCGCCCTAATCTATTTTATCCTCTGTTCTTGTTCTACTAGAAATGGGAAAGCTATACATATGGACAGTAGAAAATGAAGTCTAGGAAGGAAGATAACAATATCTGATAACTTTCTAACATTCCCTACAATGATAGAGTATTTTTCAGTTCCACAAAGTACTAATAAACAAAAATTTATTCACAGCTCCTTAGTATCTCCCACTAAAGCAAATTATTCAAAGCTATTATTATTATCCTGATGTGCCGATAGGGAACTAAGGTTCTGAGACAGCGATTTGGGGGAGGTCATCAGGTAGTAACTGTCACGCTTCAGCTCTCTAGTTCTTGAGAATGACTTTTCCTGGAGCTCTCGCCACCAAAGTCTAGGTGAGAGTCTCCTTCTAAGCTCTGATTGCTTTTGAGCCCTCTCGCACTGTTGTTTTTTTACATTTCATAGCATCAATAAAAACACCAATAATCTTCTACAATTTAACATCTGGAACCACTTCAACAAACATTTCACATATACCACCTGATTCAAGTTCCAGGACTGCAAACAAAGCCTTGTTTCCTCTTCTTCCTACCTTAAACTCTAAGCACAGACCATTAAGTCCACAAACTTTATGACAGAGGAACTTCAAAAAGATTGAGCCCAAAGCTTTGATTCATCCCTATCTCAGGGAAACTCATTTGCCTTCACTTCTACACATTAGGTAAAGAAAGGCAAAGTGATTGAATGCCACAATTATCAATAGCTCTAGAAATCTTTGCATATCCCATCAGCCATTCTGTAGAAATCTTGGGGTCCTCTTGACCAGCCAATCTCTTGACACTGTTATGTTCTCTCTTAGCCCATGAACTTGTGAAAGCACCCAGCTCTAAATCCTCCATGCCAACCCATATCTTCCCTTATCTTGGTTATTGGATCCTGTCTTGAAGGTAGAGCATGGTGCCTTATCATAGAAAGAGAGGCAATGTTTGGCTTGTTTTTGCTATGTACAATTAGTTAATTGATTAAGGGAAAATTAAATTTGTACGGCTATACAGAATAGAAACAGGAGAGATGGGTGGTAGCTGCAGAAATAAAAGCTTCAGAAATAAAGCTCAGGATGTGGAAGCATTTTCTAACAATAAGAGTGGTTCTGCACAGAAAGGCTGCCTTATGAATTAGTAAATACCCCACTGCAGGAGGTGTTCAGAACTGTGCTTCCATCTTTCCCAGTTACACTAGAGAAGGCTGCTGAGATGGTGAGGAGCTTAGATTTTGACCCCTGCTGTGACTTTTAGTTCTGAGAAGCTCCAATCCTAAAATTCATATTCAAATAATAGAATGACTGAGAATCAGCTTTCTATAAGGATGTAGCCCATGACAGGGCTATGTTCTGCACTACAGACAAAGTGTTTTATATCCATTTTCACATGAGGTTCAAGATCAAGGACTGTGTTCTTGTCATTGCTTTTCTTTACCCGTAAGCATAAAACATGTATTTCCTTCTTTTCAACTTTTTATTGTCTGATTCTAGAAAGTTCTTTCATTCCACCTTATACAAAGAAGATATGGAAACCTGCCACAGGCATCACCTGTATGTCTGATTCCCTAAATGTGTATTCCAAGAAGACCTCAGGAAAGAGAAAAGGTCTTCCTTTAGCACATTCATTTACATACTCATGACAGAAGCCAGTTCTTCAAGTTGGCTGATCCCACAGACAAGGGAACCATAGTGATGCCTGCTTTTCCTTCCAGAGGGCGTCACAAAAGGACCGTCTGTCCCTGCACTGTAAGGAGTTTATTGGAAAACTTGGCTTCTCCTCTCCCTAACCTTGCCCAGTGCAGTCTATGAACAGAAAAGGTTGTTTCTCCTGGTCTGAGACCTGCTACGTTGAGTTGCGGTCCAAAGCTCATTTTAAATTCCAAGTTGCAAAACCTGGAGAGAGGTGTTTGAGGAAAGTGCTGACTTTCCTTCAGCTCTGACAACAGTATCACACTCAGCCATAAATATACTTTATGGACCATGCCTTCTTATTCTGCTTTCTCTATTTGAAAAACAAAACAAAACAAAGCCCACTCTCAAATCTCAAATCCTTTATGTTCCCCAGAGCTTTTTCTATAACCTAGTGGGGGGAAAGCAGAAGAATTTTAAAAGAGGGGGAAAAAAACACAAAAAAGAAAAGAGGAAAGATAAAAAGGAAACACATTTTCCTTACTTGTCTTAACTTGTGATTATTTTATAGAAATTTGTGCATTTTACTGAAATTAGCCCTAAATATTTTTTTGGGGGGGGATTGGAGTAGGCAGGAATATGTAGGATATAGATTACGAATGAATAAATTTTAAAAACCCACTGGTGTGAAAGTCTGGAGAGTCCCATTCTAGTCCAGTAGTTTGGGCCACTAGTGAGTTCTATGATCAGAGAAAAAATGTTCTCCTTTTCCCTGGATTTCCTTTCCCTAATGTGTGAATGAATAGAATAAAATGTTATCTGGGCATGATGCTCTAAAACTATAACTCTAGCATGAAAGGACAAATAAAGCCATTTGGGGCTCCCACAAATTCTTAACACATTTCATTTGTTTATTTTTCCCTCCTTATTTTTGCACAGCTTAACAATCATTGCTAGATATTATAAGATGTTTTTAAAGGATCTCTGGTCTGTGAGAATTAGCTTGAAATCAAAGGGAAGAGGATGTGTAAAGTGCAGTAAGAACCCCACCGCTGGCACATCCTGGCTAATTGCCTCTGCTTCTCTGCGGGTGAGGAAAAAGCCAGCCTGCTGCTGAAATGCACTCAGCAGCTCAGCCCCAGGTCAGGGAGAAGTTAGATAGATAGATAGATAGATAGATAGATAGATAGATAGATAGATAGATAGACGGGCAGACAGATAGACATCGCTTCAGGACTTCTGGGGCCCAAAATATGTCAGACTCCAGTGATCTTTCACCCACAGAACGAGAGGACACAAAATATACCCAAAGAAAATACTCTAGGAAATATTTAAAAGAGGCTGCAAACCAGTTTAAAACAAGTTTCTAGCCCAAAAATCAAAAGAAATATTTTGATGATCTGAAGCCCCAGTAAACAATGAATGCATGTAAGGGCTCAGAGCAACAGCATGTGGGGCGTAAGGCACAGTGGTTGTTGGCAAAAAGCCTTAAATTGTCTTTTTATTTCTTCACAATGGTGATCACACTGGTCCTGAAAATCTGCACTGTACTTTTCTTTAAGTATTTTAACAGATGAAGCAACTTTAAAACTCTCATGTAGTTGAGCGTGGTGGCTCATGCCTGTAATCCCAGCACATGGGAGGCTGAGGCAGAAGGATCACTATGAGTTTGAAGCCAGCTTGGATTACACAGTGAGTTCAAGGCCTGACTAAACTATGTAGTGAGTCTCTCTCTCTCTTTCTTTCTCTGTCTCTCTCACACACACAGTCTCAAGGAATAATTCATAGATGAGATTAATAAAGAAAGAGTTATCATACAATAAATATCATATAAGCAAATGTAATATCAAAAGGAGATGAAAAATTGAGGCCACGGCCAAACAAAAATCGCATATTTAATAGCCAGGTATGGTTGCACGTGCTTGAAATCTCAGTATTCTGCAGGCTGAGGCAGAAGGACCACTGTGAATCTGAGGCCGATCTGGGTTACACAGTGAGTTCAAAGCCAGCCTAGACTACACAATGAAAGCCAGTCTCAAAAAATCAAAAGTTTAAAAGAAAGAAAGAAAAAAAAAATCATTGTCAAAGAAGAAAGAAAGCAGTTTAAATTCTATCACATCAAAATTTAATCATACCAATGAAGATGATTTTACAAGAGCAGAAGTAACTTTCCTAGGGGAACACATAGAATGCTAGGCTGGAATGTTTCCTGCCACGTACATCAACTTGGGAGCCAGAGAATATGAGAGTCTGCACATCAGCTATCAATCAACAGCTATATGCTGCAAACCCATGAGTGGCCCAAATTCCCAAAAGTCTAATTTATAGCCTAGTAAATATCCAAATCCAGTAAATATAGTATTTTCAATAAAGTTATATTTTTATGCCTTATTACTCCAACTCACATCATATTTACTGAACCTGTTCTAGAAACTGGATATACAGCAGTAAACAAAGTGAAAATCCGTATTTTCCAGGAGCTTAAATTTCAAGCAATTCCTTTGAATTTAAACCACAAAGTGAATATATTGTACTGGAGTTAACTTCATCATCTGTATCATGATTCTCTAGAGAAAAAAGACCAAAAACATACATGTCTATGAAGGATTTATTTCAAGGATTGGTTCGTGCAATTGTGACAATTAACTAGGTTGAAACCTTTAAGCCAGGCAACTCTGCAACTCCCAGGGTAGACAAGCAGGCTAGAAAATCAAGTGGATACTGCAGAATTTCTCCCTCAGACCTTAGCTTTTGTTCTTAAGGCCTTTCTGATTAAGATTCATTCATATTATCTAGTGTAATCTTGTTTATTTAAAGTCCAGCTGAAATAGATGCTAACTACATCTGCAAAATACTTTCAGCAACACCTAGATTAGAGTTTGATTAAATCCCCAGCTGTCAGTGCCTAGTCAAGTTGATACATAAAACAAACCATCACACCATCTGCTTGATAAACATTTATTAAGGGTTTGTCACACACCAAGTTCTGAGATAAATCATGCACAGTCCCTGCCCTCTCAAGGAAAGGCATAAGCCATTTACTTAAATACTTTAAAATATGTCTCTGTAAAGCATAAGAGTTAGAGAACACCTGGTATCCTTGCAGGTTTGGAAGAAGGAACTGTCCTTTCAGGTAGTGAAATATGGACAGGCAAGGACACAAAGACAGTTGACTTTGTCCTTGGAGAATGGGTAAAATTAGAGCAAGAGAAGTAGGAAGGTGGCATTTTCAGCGATGGAAATGGAATAAACAAAACTGTGGAGTCAGGAAAACATGCGATGTATATAGGAACACTGAATGGTTCAGTTTGGCTGGAAATATAGAGCATTCATCAAAATCTCTTCTATTTAGGCAGTGATTACCTAGCACTTATGCGAGTACTCGTTCCAAACATATTAGCACATTTGCAGATGAAACTAAGAGGTCAGGAGATTCTTCCAAAGTCACACAGAAAATCCTCAAGATGCCACCCAGCTCAACATGGTTTTCTTTCCCGAGGCACTGTAGATGCTACTGACTCTTCAAAATGAGTTTTGCCATCCCTAAGAGTACATTAATCCCCGTGATTTCAGTAGAACTATCTTTGAAAAGGTCATGTTATCCTTTCGTAAATAGAAGAAATTTATTAAACCTTAAACCTTAACCTCCAATGAACGTATAGCTATTGATTCACCAAGTGAGATGTTCAGTGACTTACACAGCTCAGAATTAAAGCTTCACTCCTTGACCACTCAGTGAAGAGTACTTTACTGTGTTTGTGTGATTGTGTGTGTGTGTGTGTGTGTGTGTGTAATGATTAAATTCCCGTGCTCAGAGAAAATCAATAGAGGAGACACAAAGTTCACAAGACAGTAAATTTTACCCCAGACCCCTGATACTGTGTGGCTTTGTGTTTTGGACATCCCTTTTCTTACAATTGTTTTCAGACACAATACTTCTATGCCCCAAGTTCCACCCTCTTTCATGGAATAGCTGTTAGTTTAACAAATTATTATATAGACATTGTCTGTGCCTGCCTTACTTTACTACCAGATTCTTTATCCTGCATGAAACTCAGTCATCCTTTGACTGCATAAGATTTCATATCTTTTGCTGCTGAACTAACCTGCTTAGGTTTGTTTTGAAACCTATCGCTTCTATGCAATTTAAAACAATGTGGCTTGCTTTGAGTCTAATGTGACATTTCAAAAAATTAAGATAAACATAGAAATTGGAGGATTTCAAATGGTTCCAGTCTTTCTTTGGGTTCCTAGCACTATGAATTGAGAAGAAGCAAGGTGTACCTCTCCTTCACTTCCACTCCATCTGCTTTCCACTCCACGAAGGAAGCTAGAGACCCGACCAGGAAGTGACGTCACTCAGTGCCTGGTTTCACAGCCCCATAAAGTACATTACTTTAATTAAATCTATCAGAGGCTAATAAAAGGGAGCCTGGGGGAAAATGAGGTTATGGATCAGAGGTATTACATGTCCAGAAAGGGGATGCTAACAGATGTGTGGAGCATTGGGGGCATCAGAGTTCAGCTTCCTGAGTGGATGGCTGAACACTTGTCTTGTAAGGATGTTTTCCTATTATTTTCCCAAGAAGGGAAGTGTGGCTAGAGGCTTAGAACCAGATTACCTCACATTTAAATGATGCTTTAGATTTATTGCGTACTGTCTCGTTTTAATGCTAATCCTCACAAAGATCCTGTAAGGCAGGCAAACTGTGGCCTCATGGACTGTTGGGCCAGACTTTGGAGGGCAGGGTTCGACCCTCTGCATTACATCAGTAGCAGCTGCATAGGAATGGGTCCAGGACGATGCTGGCACATACCTGAGCAGGGCAGTCACGTAGCAATAAACATGGAGCATCCTGGTAAAGAAAAATGTGAGTTGCAAAAAGTAATGGCATTTCTAAGCAAATGTCCCCTTTAAGGGTAGAAATTAATCTACTCTAACAAGATTTGGTTCATTGTATTTCCTTCTGGTTTTAGGACAAGATCATCTCCCTGTTCAGCTAACAGGGTCTCTTCTGAAACAAAGTGGACCTCCTCCCAGGGCATACTCCCAGAGTACAAGGACTTGAAAGTCACTTCCAGATGAATGGAGGGCACCCTTGGGATGAGCACGGACCTGTCACAGAGTGAGGTGTTTCGTCTTCTAAGGCTGGACTGTGGCACAAAGTGTGACAGGGAAAGCTTTGGGGAAGCTCTCCTGATCTTTAGCAGGGAACCTGCTGTCACATGAGGAGTGTACACCAAGCACCGTAGCAAGAAATTTCTTCCAGACGGCTCAAGGGATGAGGGACCAGCGGGACCCAGCTCTTCCACCAGGATTCTAATACTGCAATTGCTCTTCTTAAGACAGCTTCATGTGAGTCAACTCAGGCACTTTCCCACACACAACCACCATGGAAAATATGCCAAGCAAAAACTTTAGGGAACTCCCACAGAGCCAAGGGTTGAATACCATCTCTCTCTTCTTGAAGTTCTCCAAACACTTTGGTAGCCTTTCGCACTGCATTACCTAGATGAGACAACTAGTCCATGTAAACTAATAGACAGCCAAAGTCTGATTTTTAGTTTTGCACTGGATTACTTCCCCATTCCCTGAGCCATTTTATCCTTAGGACCTGGTATCTGCTGAGGGTTCAGCGTGTCTCAGAAATTGTGCCATTTAATCTTCTCAAACTTCTTAGGACACTGTAACATCATTTTCAGTCTCAGAGAGGAAAACATGTTTGAATTGGTCATGTAACATGTTCAAGTCCATGGAGAAGTAAGGAGCAAACCTGGGTTTTCACTTATATCTGCCTGAATCCAAGGTTCTGGTCTCAAATACCATGTTATGTGCGCTGCTGTCCCTCTCGTCTTCCAAAGCATGTGAAGAATCAGTGGGTAGCGCACTGGGTGAGAATCGATAGGGCTGTTAGGAGGCCTGATGCCTGCCAACTGCATATCATCTGTAGGTCTCTTGCCCTGAAGTTAGAGTGGAGGATTATGTGAATGCCTGGACTGTTACTATATCCGCTTGCACTCTAGTCTACGGTCTTGGTATTTTTTATGTCTTGGAAGATGTGTGAAAGATGGAGTGTGAATAGTCTCCTTGGTGAACTGATGAGTTAAACCTGCCCATGTGAACTCAATGAAGGTCTTCCAAGGAGGGGAATTTCAGCATGACAATTCTGGCGAAGGTGTTACTCTCAATTTTCCTCCTTCCCAAAATGGGCTTCATTCTTTCCATTCAGCTACAAAGTTAGCGTGGCAGGCATATAAAAAGTTGTGACATGAGTACAAAGTATAAAAACTCTATAAAAGTATGAGGAACTGGTATAGCTTAATTTTATGTCTTCCTAATGCTCAGGAATTAATGAGTCCTGGAGTTAAAGGAAAGAACCCAAGGGGATAAAGGAATCATTTGCTCTTTTAACAAATACTGTGCACCATCATCTGTCAGGATGAATAAAGAACAGGTATTCCCCAGCTTCTAGAGAACTGCTTTGTGAAGAACTTGGTTTCTTTTTCACATCTGAAAGAGGTTACCACTTGGGTCCATTACTGGGGACCCTTTTCTGAATTGCTACCTGTGCTACAACTGTGTTGAAAATGAAATGAAGAACAAAGTCACTTTAATGTTGGCCTCCAAGAGACTTTGGTCAATTCAACACCTTTCACAAGCTGTAAATTCATTCTTCAAATTGTCTACTTCATTTTTTTCCCTTCCAGAGAGGAAAAAAATGTAGCCCATTTAAAATTAAAAGTCATCTTCCCCAGAAAATATCACAGTGGAAGTGTAATTCAGCAAGTATGTGCTGAGTGTTTTATGGGTTCTGTTCCATGCTAAGTATTGACCTGTTGCAAGGGGTAGCAGTGTAGATGATAATGTTGAATACTGATGCCTATAAAATGTGGTCTCTACCCTCAAAGTGGTAATAACTGCCACAGGAACTCTGTTACCATCAGTGGGATGTTAGTGGTTGAGACAGGTCAAGACAAAAATGGTCAAAAAACAGATGTCAGTGTAACAAATAAGTGTTAGAGTGGTCTTGGGTTTATGTTGTTGGATTAGGAAAGGTGGATTTTTTTGTTGTAGAAGACTCTGAACGTGAAACAGAAGAGCTGTAATTTGCTCTTGTGGGCAATTAATGAGGCCATGAGAGGTTTTAGAACAGAACTTAAAATGACGAAGCAATAAAAAGTCTAAGCCAAGTGTTATCCTAAGAACCCTTTAATTTGAAAGATTTTCACTGTCAGCTAAAATTCAAATCAAATGAAGCCAGAAAAAAAAAGTTATGTATTGGCTCCTGCAACTGAAACCTTTAAATAGTGGACTCTGGTCAGCGCTGCTTGGGCGTTCAAATGTCAACAGCTCTCAGACTGACTTCATTCTTAGGCTATGTCCAGGCAAGAGAAGATATCTTTTGATAGCTCCGGGTTTAAATTTATTCCAAAGAATGTGAACCCAGGGAAAGAGCTTTGGAAAGGGCACTCTAGGGGATTCTGACTGGTCCACTTGGGTCATGCGCTTATTCTTGAAAACTCACTGTGACCAGGGAGGTGAAGCCATTTTTAGTCACACATGCATTCTGTTAGTTCTATTCCTCTGAACATCACAGACTAATATAGAATTTGGTCCTACAAGTGTGCTTATTTCTATGACTACACTTGGTTATGTCATTCAGATATTTTTGAAACCAGTTTATGTGAGGGGTTTGGAATAGTTTGCAGATATGAGCTGGAGAGCTTAATGGGGATTTCTGGTGGAAGTCCAGAAGAGAAGAACTTGGTCTTCTGCTGTTAGGAATTTGGACATTAAAAACTGCTCTGAGTTTTCAAATAGAAACCAGTTCTGTTGGGAACTGGACTAGAGATTATTTCATGTTACATTCTGGCAAAGAACACAGCTACATTTTTTTCCTTGCCCTGAGCCTTTGTAGAAGACTGAGTTTTAAAATGATAGACTAATTAATTCAGCGAAGGAAATTTCAAGGTAGTACAACAATCAGGCCGTGGTGTAGGTACTATTGGATGCTTTTAGCTAGATCTATATTAATAATTGGAAGCCAAAGGTAGAGTACAAAAATTTATAAAATCTGAAGTTTGGCTAGAAAATAAGCATGTAAAGTTGGGAGCATGGAAGGTATGTTTGCTGTGCAAATTGGTGCAACTAAAGAGAAACCAAGTACTTTGTAACAGTACAATAGGAAAAATGCTTTGAGGGCATCTCCAGAAACAACAACAGGTTACCCATTACAAGTTCAGGGCAAGGAGTTTAGCGCAGTACTAGCCTGGCAAGCATGAGATCCTGAGTTTGATTTCTTGGTACCACCACCACCAACAACAACACAAAAAACAGAAACAAACAAAAAACGAGTTCAAAGCTGTAAACATGTTTGAAAATCAATGCTTTGAGAAGGCAGTCAGTCCTGGGGCACCTTGCTCACACAGAGCCACCTAAGTAACTGTTTTAAAGGTCTTGGTTTCACTGTGCTGCCCAGATACTCAGACTCTGCTGCAGCTGTGGTCCAAGGGGTCTTAGCTCCTGCTTGCACTGGTAGCAGATCTTGATGTCATTCACTTGGTGCCTGTTTTGTAGGCAAAGAGAAAAAAAAAATTATGGGGTTATGGAGGCTCCCATCAGGACTTCAAAGGAAGGCCAGGCAATGTGTGGCATGATTGGATTCCCTCCATGCAGTCTCTGAGGTGGTGCGTGAAGCTGTGAGAATGAAGCCGGCCCTGTCGTGGAGATCTCAGGAAGTTATAAATGTCAGGATCACGGTATGCCTGCCAAGTGAGACTGTATACAATGAGCAGAGCTTGCCTCAGAGTGTGGGCATGTGGGCTGCAGCCAGCAAGGGTGTAGTGAGCTCACATTATTTCACATGTCCCAGGGGCCAGACGTGGAGCTACAAGATTTAGCGTCAGTCTTGCTTTGAGTTTGAGTCTTGCTTTGGTCCCATCCTTGCTTTCTATGCCTCCATTCCACCTTTTTGGAATGGGAATGTTTAACCTAAATGTTCCGTTATTGTACACTGGAACTACACAGAACACCTTTTTTGTTGTTGTTAAATTTTCATAGCTAAGAGTTTGCTTTGAGTCTCAGAGGAGCTTTGGACTTGGACTCTTTTACTTGCTGTAAATGTCAGGACTATGGGGATTCTTGGAGGTGGATTGAATGCATTTTGCATTGCAAGATAGACATGAGCTTTTTGAGGCCAGGGCTGGAAGCTAGAGGAGGTGGTGGAAGTTGTAGGAGGTAGGGTGTCTTTGGAGGAAGTGAGTGCACTTTAGAAGGGTGTATTTTGTCCTTGGTCCTGTGCTCTGTCTCACCCTCTTTGTTTCTTGGCTGTGATGAGGCAAGCAGCTTTCTTTTTCTTTAGCTTTCTACTATGGTGCTCTGACTCACTTCAGACCCAAAAGCAATGGGTCCAACTGACCATGGACAGAAACTTCTAGAGCCCAAACAAGTCTTTCCTTACGTTTTTTATCTCAGATATTTTGTCCAAGCAATGGAAAAATGCCCATTATACTCTAAAATCTAAGGAAACAGTGTATGTCCTTTGCCAATGGTGGTCCTAGCTGAGGTATTTTTATATTGCTCTTAGCCTTATTATCAGAGATGCAGATGCTTTTCAGCTGTAAGATCCTAGAATATCAGAACTGAAAGGGTTCCCTTATGTAGCTAAATACCTACACTTTATGCATGAGAAAAATAAGACTGAGAGAAGAGTATAACAGGTTGCTTATCATTTAATGAAAATGAGGATGAATAGAATTTAATAATATGTGAGCTGTCCAGGTTTCTTCCTTTCTGTCCTGTAAATTCTCTTTTAAATTTTTTTAAAATGCTCAATTGACATATAACAACTATACACATTTATGGGGACAGTGTGATATTTCAGTCCATGTACACAATGAATGATGATTAGACCAAAACCATTGGTAGATCCATGACCCTCCCAAATTTATCAACTTTTAATTAATCTTTTATTTACCCTAAGTCGTCTAGGCCCAGCTCTTTTCCTCTGTCTCCTGGGGAAATAGTACTTTTGCTTAATTCCCAGGAGGTAAAGCAAAAAGATCCACCCAGAAACACACAGAAACCGATGTGAGTTCTTGTGTGTTTGGCAACTCTTTAGTCTCTGAGTGATGAGGGCAAAGCAAAGAAGCTGGATAGATAAAGACTTATGAAGGAGAAGCAAAGAAAAGTTTGATATGTGGTGAGAAATGGAAAGTCTCTGAAGAGGCTGATAATGGTAAAAGAATTCAAAAAATGAAACTAAGCCCCTTCCCTTTTGCTCTCAGAATCCAGTTCTAATGAGTCTGAAAGAGCTGCTACTGAGTTAGAGCCAACTGATCCCAGCATCACCAGATAGCCAAGAATCACTGTACTGTAACACATGCTGTTTTTCTTTTGACTTTTCTGTCTTTTGCGGGGGTAGGAGCAGCTTAAAGACAGGATCTCATTTTGTAATTCAGGCTGGTCACAAACTCACCGATTTAGACTGGCCTTGAACCCGTGGCGGTCCTTTTGCCTCAGCCTCCCAAGTGCTGGGATTATGCGTGTGCCTCCATGTCCAGGTTGCTATTCAAACCTTTATTTAAAATACTTCTGATGTCAGTGGAGAGGGAAAGCTAGGCTTGGAGATAAAGAACTCCCACAGCCTTGAAGAGATATCTGTCAGTTTTACAATGTATCAGGTAAAAACATCTGCCACTTCTATTTTTATAGACCAAAAATGTTTGATATTACAATTACATATAGTTCACTCTAAGAATTTGTCTTTTCTTCATGGCATTCAAGGATGTTTTCATATAAAGAAAGAGTTTTTGACTCCTTATTGCCAAGGAGAATTTAGGGTCAGGATGATAAGTCGTGTTTGGTTTACAGCATTCAGAACAGTTTGGGGCGGAGGGGGAGGGGCAACAAACCAACCAGACACCAAAACCGGAGGCTTAAAGAACCCCTGGGAAGGGTCTGGCTTCATTCAAAACCAAACAGATGACAGTGTGGTTTGCAGGGTGGCAGGTGACTGCAGAATTATTTTTTTTTTCAAAAGAAATTTGTTAGAAGGAGCTGTTTTCTTAGCCATTTTAGTTCCGTCACTTCTACAGCACTGAGAACGCCTCCCTGTACCAATCACTCCTGCGAAAAGGTCAGAGATGCTCAGTATGAAGTTTTTAGAGATAAAAACTGTATTCTTAAGAGCTGATAGCATTTATTTTGTCTTGATTGCTTCATCGTGTGTGTGTGTGTGTGTGTGTGTGTGTAAGTGGGTGGTGTGTATTTAAGTGCGATAGAGGCAAAACCTGTGTGGAAACTGGGTAATGCCTAACTGGAGTAATGTAAGCAAATGGTAGAAAGCAAAAAAATGGAATTGCAGCACCGGCTTTTACTTTGCAAGATGCTAGAAACTTTCCACCTTTTGTATGTCATCTCGTTCACTAATATCTGTTCTTCATTCTGGTTGGCAGTGAACCTCTCTAAATTAGAGCTCTGATGACTTGCCCAAGGGATGGAAGCAGTGGTATTACTTATTGGGAAAGGAAAAAACAGTACATTAAGTTTTTGGAGGTTGAGGACAATAAAGACAGAAAGAGTCTTTGTCTAGGGAATGGTCCCAGATCATAAATTTAGAAAGACGCCCATTCAGAGAGGAGGGCTCCTCGCAAGCCCTCTAATGGTATGAATACCTCTTCCTCACCTTCTGGATTGCGAAGGTGGATGACCACAAGCACATGGATACTGGGGCCTCTGTGGGTAAAAACCTTCAAGTTTCATGAGTCAAACCTAGAATTAGCCTTTACGGAAAAGCATGAGGCATCTTCCTACAATGCCCTTGACTCCTACAACCAGTGCACATGACCATGCAGCAAAGAACAGAGAAAGGCAGCCTCATAGAAGAAGAAAATTGAATTCCACATGGTAAGAGAACAGATCATGGTTTTAAAGATTCACATCATTTTAGGAGTCTTTCTAATATCTTAAACGCTTGAATTGCTTATTTTTAATCCAAATGTTAGGGAACATTTTATCCACTCTAGAGTCCCATCAGATACGTTCTGATTTCATTTCCAAGTACGTCTGTCCTGAGTCTTGATTGAAGCCAGATACTTTTCCTTTAATATGTCTTGGTCACTGCTAGGACTTTAAAAGGAGCACTCATTTGATTTTTAAACATAATGAGCAAATTGGATGCCTATCTATACAAAAGTAATTTTGTACTTCAGCAAAAGAGTGCAGTCAGCAGATAATTCACTCTTGTGGCTTTTCATTAGCTAACTCTCCCTCGGGGCAATTTAGAGGTTAGAGCCCTGTTCATCTACTTTCCCAGCTTCTGTTAGAATTATGGCTGCAATTCACCAGGGGAGTCAAAAAAACAGGGCACCTATCCCCAGAACAAACCCCTCTAATGGAAGTGGATGCCATTTGCTAATCAACTCACATATTACTCATTTTTAAGTATACTATTATATCACTCATTTCTAGGTATACTAGTTAATCCTTAGGAGTTAGAGCTAATAGCTAAAGAAGAAAGAACTTGGTTTTGAAAAGTTAAGTAATTTCTTCCAAACCACACTGTTGGTGAATGGCAGGGCGTCACAATCTTTGTGTTTTCCATTCTGCTTGGCTATTTGTCCTTAGAGCATCCCTTGCCTTTAATCTCTCCCCAGGGATAAAAAATTCCCACCATCATTATGTCGCCTGCAATTAAGAGAGTCTAAAAGAAAATGCAAATACTTTATCTGCCAGGGGCAATATGTGACCTCATTACTATAATGGTTTTCATAATTTTTATAATGCCATAAAAATCAAACCTGGGACATATTTATAAGATAAAAATATTTTACTAATACATTGATTTAGCAAATTTAAATATATAGCATTTGTTAATTGTAAGGAATTAAGCTATGTTTATAATAAGAACATTTGAAATTAGTGATAAAGGTAATATTACATTTTCTATTTGTTCGAGTGTTAATAAAATACAAAATATCTGCGCATTCCTTAAAGAACCACCTGAAAATCATTACTTTAGAGCTCTTCCTTCCTTCTTTGTTTGTTCCCTTCCTCCTCCCTCCCTTGTGCCCTCTTTGCTCCATTCTTCCCTCCCGTCTTGCTCTTTTCTTTTTCCCTTCCTGTCTTTTTTCTTTGCCTCTTCTGGGAAGATGTACCACACACTTCCCAAAAGCCAAAATCTTGGGAATGAAAAAGGCACTCTTCTTATAAGAGATCTTTTAATCAAATGAGACACAGCATGATCACAAATAGTGTCAGGAATGAAAGCGCCAAATGCAGTACAAAATATTGTAAGAGCTGAGCACAAGAGTGGCAGTTTCTGTTTGCTGTGTGGAGATCTTTGTGGACTTTGGACAAGAGATGGTGATTTTCCAGCAATGGTATCAATAATGAATGCTATGTTAGACAGACTGTTTTTTCAGATGGAGGCAGAAACCATAGTGAAAAAGAAAAGAAGCAATAGAGTTAAAGGACAATCTGAGGTGTGTGAGGAGGGAAGTCCTAAGAGTAGACAGGAAAAGTGAGTTGGAGTCATGAGACAAAGCCTGTGAATGTCTTTCTATACTCTGATACAATAGATGAGAAGTTACCAAAACATTTCTGTGCAGGAGACTGAAGATGTAAGTTATTCTTCTTAGGGAGTAACCTGACAGCAACTTCCTGTGAAACTTGGATTGAAGGAAGAGAACCTTGTGTCTCGGAAAATGATGAGGCTGATTATCTCCCTCCAATGGAGAGGAGTCATCCTAGGGGAAAGATCCTTGAAGAAGATGAGAGGTAAAGTAGAAAGCCACAGGATGGGAAGGGTAAAGATATAGAGACAGCCTGGTGTATTGCTCTGAATAATTTCCTCATTCAACTCTTTTCCTCCTGAGATCTGTGACTGTGATCTTGCTTGGAAATAAACCCTTTGTAAATATAGCCAAGTAAGATGAGTTCATCCTAATCCAGTAGCTGGAACCCCTCTAAGAAGAGAAATAACGGAAAACATACAAAAACACAAGCGTGAAGGGAAGATCAAAGTGATACAGTACAAAGGCAAGATCAAAGTCATATAAGCCTTGGAAACCAACGATTGTCAGCAGCCATAAAAACTAAAGAGGAATCAAGGAATGATATTTTCCTGGAACTTTCAGAGAGAATGGCTCTGTGGGCACCGTGAACTTCTCACTTCCAGAATGATGAGAGAATAAATTTCTCTTGTTTTAAGCCACCAACTTTGAGGCAACTTGCTTCAGTAAGTCTAGGAAATGAATTCACTTGTACAACCTTAGAAATAACGAGTGGTCATGGTCCCTTCTCAGTGATAAGGAGAATTTATAAAAATTCAGTGTACTCAAGAGAAAATGGCACCTTTACAAGACAGTTCTACAGCAGGATTTTGTGAAGGACACGGAGACAAGTAAGTTATTGCTTCTGTTAATGAATCTTACTATTTAGTAAAGAGTATAAACAACCAATAAAAGGCATAATCATCCAGAAACAGATGAGAAAACAGGCTCAATAAGGTGAACTTGACTCCCTCTAATGCTTACAGTTATAAAGAGGCAGAACTGGGCTTGAAACTATCACTCCTGCCTCCCTGTTCAGTTCTAAACACAGATTTTCACAGACAGAACCATGAAAATAAAGAACAAAGTGGAGAGGAGGAAGAGGCTTAGGAAAAGAAAAAACAAAAAGGCTGGTGCTCTCCAAAGATCAGTCCCTGTTTTTTAAAACTCTGTCCCCAAGTGGAAACACGATAACCTGCTTCCAGATTCCCAATTCTCCAGTCCACGGTCTCCACCCTAATGTCTGAGAGTGCTGCCCTATTTCTTTTAAATCTCCAAAGAATGACAGAGATGACATCACTGCTTGGTCCATTTTTAATCTTATCTGCCGAAAGACTGAAACTGAGACTAAGTAGGGCACCACAAGTTCCCAACAAATGTGTCAAATGTTTGGGAAGCTCCAGCCTTAGAGCAAAACTAGAAATACCAGTCAAGATAAGCTCTGCCCTGGGACAGGCCTTGGGACAGGCATTTGATACGTGGTTTTCATCGCACTCTAGAATTTTACACTGGCTGGACTGGAAGAAGAAACCATGTAGGCCGTTTAATTTCATCTCTTCTCCCTTTGGGAAGGCCTGGAATATGAATGGAGACAGAAGAGCATCTGGCTGACTGGACATTACTTCAAGGCTCTAGTTGGGGCACATGCTCGCTGGTTTTAAGCCTCAGAAACGCTGCTTGTTTTTACCCACTTGTCGAGTTGAAGCAGCACTGCAGTGTGCGCTGCCTCTAAGGGGTCTCACTTGACTGATGGAGACAGCCTGAGGGGCATCGTTCAGTTTTCATTTGAGAGATGACAGCTCCTCCTCCAAAGAGGGAAATAACTTGCCCCGTGTAAATTTTCACAAAAGAAATATCTGAAAAGGATTTGAAAAGGTGTTTGGTTTCGTTCAGCTACTAAAGAAACAGAAAACAAAACGATTTTGAGAGGCTATTTCACACCTATCAAATCATCAAAAATATTATTGATATACCATTTTGGATAATCTCAGTGATAATCAGGCTGCAGAGAGGGAAGACTGAAGCGATGTAGTGGAGATACTGCAGATGTATTAAACTGATATCCAATTTTGAAGGCAATCTGCCAAAGTAAGCCATGACTCATAATAAAAATGGTCTTACCCTATGACCTAGTGACCCAGTTTCTGCATTAACATTCCAGGGATTTGTAAATTGAAAAAGAATGGTATTTGTTCATATTCTTCGGATAGCATTAATCAAAATGCAAGGCCCCTAAGGTCACATCGTCTGAGCTTTTCCAAAAACTGATGAGCACATTGAGATATATGGAGGATTGATTTTCCAAGAGTCTGAGCCATGGCCAGGTTAATTCCTGTCCAATAGTCTTTCCTGTTATGCTCTGAAGCATTTTGGTAAAAAGCTGAAAACAACTCAAATCTCCTCCAGTCAGAGAAGTAGTTGTATAATTGTGAAGAGCCTGATTTTCTGGGGCTCCAATCATAACCTCATCTGTTAAACCAGTGTCATCTGTGAAACCAGTATGACCATAGAAGCTCTTATATTACAGCCATGCTGCCACCTCTGGTCTGTGGGCTCTAATTGACTTCATGACTTTGTACAGGCCAATGACAAGACACCGACCTTCAAGCCTCATGCCTGCCTTTGTCACCTACCCTCCGACTTCCCTGGTGACACTGAGGGATGACAAGAACCAGCACAGAAGTCCATGGGTCTCTGCTAGAGTCAAGTGGATAAAAAAATCTTGTAGCCAGATGGGATCTGGTAGACAACGCTTCCTCCTTTGCCCTGCTGTGTGACTGTGTGAGATGCAATTTGTGCAGGCTTTTGGAGGATGGTTTTCCAGAAGCAGGTCTTGGAGGACAGAGCCATGGATCACAATGGACGATAACCAGACTGGTCCTATGCTTGTCTCACTTTGCTTTCCTCACCCTTTTGCTTTCCTGGGTTGCTGCTGAAGACAAAATCACAGGGGATCCCTTTGCGTCAAATTTTGCCTTATTTTACATCGAGACTAAGAAAGATGTCACCCACCTTGGAAGGTCTTACCAAAAAGCACTAAATAAGTAAAAATGAATAAAGTGCTCAGAGCAGTGCCTGATAAATAGTAATTACTATGTGAGTGTGAGCTAATCCTATTACACTGTATCACCGGGTAGCTCTATAAAGCGGCAAACATGTATACTGTGCTGTTACATGGAAAAATATATGTGAAACGTTAAGTAAAAAAACAGAACACTAGGAAGCAACCATAAAAATTATATATACACCCTGATAGTAGAAGAGAGAATATGGAGTTGGAAATTGTGACTCTGTAATGGGGAAGAGGCGTTCTATTTATGTTTCCACAGTGGTATTTATTTATCCAAAGTGGAGTTTAAATAAATGGAATAAATTCAGTCTCTTGGAGGCTTTTGTATGCATCTCTGCACAGAGATACATTTCAGGGCTCATGACACCTCATAGCTGGAACATTCCTGCATGTGTGTGGGACTTCTATTCTTACCTTGTAATTTTAGACCAATTTCCTTTAATTCATTGTTTATGAAGGTTGGGAATCATGGAGCAGTAGCCGTGGTGAGACAACACACTCTTCCTGCAAATTAGGGTCTGTGCTTCCACCAGGCTGTGTTTTTTCCTTCAGGGCAGCTTTGTCTCACACCCAGGACCTGATCCCTCCGCATGAGTGCTCAGCACATTCCAGCTCAGCAAGAGACTGAGAATGACCTCTAGCTCTTTTGCTTTTCCTCACCTGTCATCAGCCCCTTGGAGTCCACGCAGGGAGAAGTGTGATGCAATCATAAGGACAGGAAGCCTGAGCTTCAGTTCTCTAGAATTGCATGTGCTTCCTGCAGAGAGGAACTTAATGTGAACAGAGAACACAAGACTTTTGTGAGACTTCCTATTTCTCTCTCTTTTTTTTTTTTTTTGAGAGCCCTGCAATATGTGTGGTCACTTGGCCCACCTTGGAGTAAACTCTATAGATTTAACTCTCTTGTCCTGGTTGCTAAGTCCTTTCACTTGTCCCTGCCTCTCTGGACTTGTTTCTCCTCTCTCTTATGGTGGACGACTTTCCAGCTGTACCAGTCATTTTGTTGCTGTTGTTTCTCAGAAATGTCAAGCATGTTTGTATCTAAGACTCGTTAGACGAACAGTCCAGAATACTCTTCCACCTCATGCTTACCTGTTTTCTCCTTTTCATCCAGACCTCAGGGTAAATATGCCTTCTTCCGAGCATTTCCCAGCCCTGTTACCCGAGTCCCTCTTTTGCACCTCTGTTTTATACCTTAGCCAATTTTTGTTCTCTGCAGAATGGCCCTCTGACCGTGGGAATTTTTGTTACTTATTTGTTTAGTTTGGCATAAGCTTCACAGGAGAAAGAACCTTGCATGTCCTGTTCTGTTCTTCCCCAGATCTTATCACACTGCCCATCACAGAGACACATTGGATAAATAGGTTACATGAATATACAGTTCATGGTGAATGTGGTTAGTCAGAGCTTCCAGAAGGAAACCTGCAAATGACAGCTTTGGTTTCCCTCTAGGGGAAAGTAGGCCAGACAAATTGCTTTGCTACCCTTTGTGCAACAAAAAATATATTATCGACACCCTGTAGGTGGCAAGGGAAAAGAGAACACGGAGGTTTATCCACTCATGCCACACGTTTTGTTAGTGTAGAATAGCAACTGCTGGAAGAATCACACATGCCGAAGGCTTACTGGAAAAGTACAGTCATCAAGAGATCAGTGGCAGGTGATTCTGGTGATATTGGTGATGGTATAGACCTGCTAACCAAGGCAACACAATACAGCCCAGAAACACCCATCCAAGCATGGCCAACTGATCGTTGACAAAGTTCTAAAAGCAATTTAGTGAAGAGAGGATTGGCCTTTTCCACAGATGATACCGGAACAATTTCACAATTTCACAAAAACCCATACACGAATACTTACAGAATTTTTAACTCATGACCACTCAAAGCTGAAAACAGTCTAAACTGCTCTCAGTGGCTGAATGGATAAAGAAATGTGCCATATCCATGCAATGGGAAACTAGTCAGCAATAAAAAAAGAACAGATTACTGTCACATGTGACAGCAAAGATAAAGTCAAAGGAAGTATACAGCGTGAAAGAGAGCAGGTGGAAAAGATTATATACTACAGGACTCCATTGGTATTAAAGTCTCAAAAAAAGGTAAAACGAGGGTGTTGCAAAGATAAGACCAGGGAATGCTGGGGTGTGGCCCAGGAGGGTGAGGTGACTTCAAAGGGGTAACACAAGAGAGCTTTTTAAAAACTTTATAAAAATTTTTATTAGTACACGCTTGTTGTGCGTGCTGTTCACAGTCATTTGGGGGAGTGGGTATGTTTATATGCTACCACTAGTTTCTTTTTCAATTCCCTTCCTTCCTCCCTTCTTCCTCCTCTAATTCCCCCATCCCAGTTTTCATTCTTGTTGATATGATTAATTTTAGCTCCAGTTAGGGATACAATGTTTACATCCACCGAGCTTAACAGTTTCTGGTACAGGGCCTGTCTTCATTCTTCTCACTTCTTTCTCTCCTCTTCACTCTTTCCCTTTGTTTCCTTGAAGGGAGTTTTTCAGAGTGATGGCTGCAGTTATTCAGATCTGTACATGTGTTACTGTAAAGCAAGAAGGTCAAGGTCAGCATATGAAAATTTTTAAATATAAAAATTTAAAACTGAGAGCTAGTGACCAAAATCTTGAATTCAGATGTCATTACTTATTTGGTGTGCAGTACTGGACCAGATAGGACTTTCTTCAAGCCTTGCTCTTCTCATGATCTAAAATGGATACAGAGAGATAGGGAAATCTGCGGAGTTAAATCAGACAACGCACATACAGCTATGCGTGCAGTGGCACAGTACGCATTAGCTGTTAATTCGGGTCACTAGTTGGCTGAGGGAGCCTGTGGTTCCAACATTCACACTGCTGAAGCTGGAGGATTGCTTGAGGCCAGGAGTTTGAGGCTAGCCTGGGCTACACAGGCACCACAAAAGGGCCACTCTCCAGACTCAAAAACAACAAACAAAAAACAAAGTGCAAGGAAATATGGGGTCATTATTTTCAGAAGAAAAATCTTCAGATGGGGAGGTATGTTCTAGGAAAAAGCAACATGAGCACTATAACAGACATATTCAGCTTTGGATTCTCACCAGCTCTGACCCATTAACCACCTCCCCTGAATTTCCACTTCCTAATGCCCTGTATTGGTTACTTTTCTCTTGTTGCTGAGACAAAATACCTGATGCCCGACGTGAAGGAAGGAAAGCTTTATTTCTTACAGTTTGTGGAGGTTTTAGTCCATAATGAACTGGCTCCAAGGTAGGGTGGCAGGGCACTGGGGCAACACTTCAAGGCAGCAGCCAAAGCAAAAAGGAAGGAAACAAGCCTCTTCTCCTGGATGATACTGTACACAGGCCCTCCCTGCTCCTCCCAGGGCAGGTATAGCACTCACCAAATCTCTTTGCCCTCCTTTTCAGCTGATGAGGATATTTACAAAGTAAGAACCCTGGTTCCCTGTTGGGTTTCTCAGTTAAACTTCTAAACTTCTCATGTTGACACAATGTATCAACCATAACATGCCCCCAAATGGGTATAAAATAATCACTATGACATTGTGGGGGGCATAACCATTAATATTTGTATAGTGCTTAGTACTTAGTGGGTGCTCAATAAATGATAGTTGTAATTATGATTTAGAGTGCTTCAGTACATAAAATGTGATTTCTCCTGATGCTGAAAAATTATGTTTACAAATGTATAATCCCAAATGATTAATTATGCAACCAAAGGAGCTGATGTTATGCAAATGTTTTAGTTTGAACTGAACTGGTCATTCACACACATATTCCTATTCATAGACAAAATACTAATTGGTTGAAATGAGCACTTTTGCATTTTAATGAGCTCTTAAGAAGGCAAAAGGATTCCTCTAGTACAATGCAGGATAGATTTTTCTCTGATAATGTGTATTTTTCCATTTTGTTATTTTAATTTGCACATGGAGCCCACAGATCTATAAAGTGGTTTTATTTTAAATGCTCTCCATCTTGCTTCTCAAGGGTGCATTTCAAAATAAATTGGAAATGGATCTAAAGGAACCTAAGGCACCTAGAAGGTTTAGTGGTTTTTTGCTATGGGCTAGGTGTGTAGACACAAGGTGAACTGTTTCCGAGTTTGTGTTTGTGTGTTTTGCTTTGTTTTGCTTTGTTTTGTTTTTAGTTGGGGGCCGGGCACCAGGAATCCAACTCAGGACCTTGTACTTTCCAAGGGCCAGGACCAGGACTTGCACTGCACCGCTGAGCTGTATCGCCGGCCTGAATTTGTATTTTCCTAGATTTCTGTCACTGTCATCCTGTTATCACCATTGTTATTGTCATCATCAGTAACCAGGCTGTGGTTGTGCAAGAAGGGACTCCTTGGTTCTAGAATATTTTCAGTCTTTTCCAATATTATTCAAGTCATTTTAAATTTTCTTTATTCATTGATTTGTGAAAAGGGAAAGTGTTGCTTTAGGACAGTAAAAGTTAAACATTTTAAGAAAGGACATCATTCTATCAGTGACATGTATAAAAGTACATTTTAAGCAAAAGATATTTCTTATGCGTTAGATTGTTTTTCATTGTGAATAAAAGTGTTCTTAAGTGGCTGATGTAGTTTTATTGTTGCTTGTGACATTTGAGAAGTTATTGATGGGAGAGAAAGAACAGAATATTTGAAGCACAAAGCTGGAAAAGATCTTAGAAACTTAACCTAACATTATTATCATGTCAAAGAGGAAAATGGAAATTTTCAGAAGAAAGTAGCTGGCATGTGTTGCTCATCAAACCAGAGACAGATAGAAACCCAGGTCACCTGCTGGTAGGACAGGACAATTTTCTCTATGTCATGTCAGCTCTCTAACAATAGGCCTTGACTTAACCCTCCCCTCTCCTCCCCTCTCCTTTGTTTTCCTCCCATCCCCTCCTTTCTCCATCCCTTTCTATCTTTTCTACACTTTCACCCCAGGCCTGCAAAGTTTACTTAAAGTTAATCATCAATTCACAGAATGCTAATTGTCACCCGTGATGCCAAGACCCTCTCTTGTTCTACTATTGCACATTTTACCCTAACCCTAACCCTCAATAAAAGACTTATGCTCCTTTTACTGTACAGCTTGGTAGAGAAGATAAATATCAAATAAAATACACACTGTTCACCATTTTTAGGTCTATTTATATTGTTCAGTGTGGGTACTGGGGTTAGAACCCGGGACCTTGTGTATACCAGCCAAGGGCTCTATCACTGAGCCTTACCACACCCTTTTCATTTCTGTATTTTGAGACAAGACCTCACTAAGTTTTCTAGGCTGGCCTTGAACTTGCCATCCTCCTGCCTCACCCTTCCAAATACCAAGTATTACCAACTTATGCCACTGTGCCTAACCATGTGGCTATTTAGTTAGTAAGTCTATAATCTAGTATTCAGAGTATAAATATCAGATTTTATCCACTTATTCCTCTCTGATGAGTACAAGATAAGTTCTAGACTGCAAAACACAACAGTGAACACCCAAATGTACATTCCTTCATGAACTCCTAGGGAAGTTTTGTTGGATGGTAGGATACACTCATTCTCAGCGTCATGAGGCATTGGCAGATTTCTACCCACAAAGGCTCTGAGTGGCTCACACTCAAAACCCTCCACGCCAGCAGCCCCAATCCATTGTGCTCATCTCCTCACATCCTTGCCAATACTCAGCCTTAGCTCCCTTCTTTGCCCTTTTCAATGGGTATAACGTGCATCATTTTGCATTCTGATTATTACCACCTTTTCACGCACTGTCTTTCTTAAATTACTTATTTAAGGCTTTTCCTTCTACAAATTACCTATTCATATCCTTTGAGTACTTTTGTATTTGTTTTTCTGTCTCTCTGTTGATTCGCAAGAATTTCAATATCCTGATTAGCAGGCTTTCAACTAAAATTTTATTTGAATGATTTCTGAAGCTAAAGAAAACACTCCTTTTAGGTACACTTCCCTAGTCCAGATAATTCATTTCTTGACTGGTGTCAAATAAATACTTCTTCCAGTCTTTCCTCTGTTGACTCTATTAGGTCTTTCACTGGGAAGAAATTCTCAATTTTTATTAAGTCAAATCCAGCAGTATTTTACTTCATAGTTTATACATTGGGATGTTCTTTCAGAAGACTTATCTTTCACAAAAATACCCTATGTTTTCTTCTGACAGCTTTATAATTTTATCTTTAGCATTTAAGTCTTTAATCTATCAGTAGACCATGTTTGAATATGTTATAAGGTAGAGTGACAATTTTGTTTATATTTCCTCACATAATTTAATATTCCAGTCTTCTCAATGCCATTCTACTGCATCTAGAAAGGTATCTTGAGCCAAAAACACATGTTCTAAAGCCTGAGGGAAATAATGCTTGCTCTTATTAGATATTTTATTGGCAACTGGGAGCAAGAACCAGAAATCAAGATTCTAAGGCTTAAAATCTGTAGTCTATTCACTGCATTGTAGTCAGTGCTTATTGCAATGAGGAAATAGGGGCACAGATAAGAGGACTAGACCTGACTGCACCTTATGAGGTGGCCTGAGGTACTGGCCAATCTTGAATCCTCACTTGATTTCAGCTAAGTCAGTTGGAAACTGATCTGATTTGATTAGTAGGCATCCAATTAAAAACTCTGAAGAGTTTTGATGGCTATAGAAAATATTAGAAAAACCACTGGTATAGTCTCATGAGTTTTCTGAGATTTCCCTGGTAGAGGACAATTTCTTCCTGGAATACATTCTAATTCACTACTGATACGAATTCATTTTCAGTTCTAATCTCCTATTGATGGAGGGTGTGAAATTAAGAGCTCACGCATGCTAGTTAAGCGCTCTGCTACCGATCTACACTCCTAGACCCTGTTATCATTTCTGTCTCTAAGTTGCTAGCTCAGAATTGGTGAGAAGTATCACTATCCTGTGCTCTGCACACTGAAGGCAAATCAATATTTGATGAGCAAAAGAAGGTCGATGGCACAGGTGAAAGGAATGGGGCACTTTCATTTTTCGCTGTCAGTTAACCATAGAAGAGTGGGACAGATATAAAAGAAAAATGAATTGGTAATTTTCCTTTCTTCGTGAATTAAATGATCCTAATGTACTTTCTGAGAACACTGCACACAATCAACTCAATTTTAAAAAGGTTAATGATGGAAATACTTTACGTGGTTACCCAGGGTATGCACACATTGCGAAGTAAACTGGTTTTACAGTTAAAAGTGCATGAAAATCACATGACTGAGCTCTGGCTTCATCTTCTTTAGAAACAGATGAGGAAGATGATGAGGAGGATGAAGATGGTGATGATATTGTTCAGGGACAGTTATGAGTAATACTCGTATGATCACAGGAAGCTAGAAAGAAATGAAATCTCCACCTAAACAAGGGTGCTCAGATGCCCCAGGTGAAAGTCAGGCTGTTGAGAAAATATATTTTCAGTCCACGGAAAGCCTGTTGTAAGCATTCAGATTCCTGGCAACAAATCAAGCTTTATTTTTCACAGCAATGCCCTAGGCTGCTTATCCCTTATTAAATTCTTAATGAAATCCTTAGCTAACTGCTGAGTAGAAGAGTCCAGTTGTGTGGAAAGCACCCACCAAAGGCGGGAAGCATAGCTCGGCCTGCAGTGAAGTGGGCTGCAGAAGGGGGATCCATGCATGAAAGGTTCCTGCAAGATACACTCACAAGCCCGATCCATTTCCAACTTGCTTTTAAACTGGTTTATAAAAATGCACCATTGAACATATTAACGGTGTGCCATGTAACATTCAATATACATCCACCTTGTTTGATGTTTATATCAGGTTAAGCACATTTATTTCTTTAAGTCTTTATCAGTTCTTTAGGGAGGAACCTTTAAAAATTCTTTTGTATGGTTTTTTTTTTGAAATGTAGAGTGTATTATTGTTATCTATGACCACCCTCCTGTGCGAAGCGACACCAATACCCCCTGCTCCTGTCTGACTCTTACCTCAGTACCCTTTGATCAAACACTCCCAGTCCCATCCCCACCACCAACCCTAGGCGATCACCATTCTGTTCTCAACTCCGACGAGATCAGGATTTTTCAGATTCCACATACGAATGAGATAATCCATACTTTTGCTTATGCCTGTCTTATTTCTCTTAACATAATGACCAGTTCCACCTATGTTGTCATAAATAAAAGACTTTCATTCTTTTTAAAGTTGAAGTGTGTTCTGCTATGTATGTGAACCACATTCTCTTTACTCATTCGCTAGTTGATGGACACTTAGGTTGTTTCCAATTCTTAGTGATTGTGAATTGTGCTGTAATGAGCGTGTGAGTGCAGATGTCTCCCCATTTTTTTTTCAGATGTCCCTTTGACATAATAATTTCATCTGCTTTGGGTATATACCTACTGGCGGAATTGATGGAATATGTGATAGTTCTAAGTGGCTGAGGAAATGTCATACTGTTTTCCATAATGGCTGTGGTAATGATGTTTCTATCAGTACTGTGCAAGGGTTCTCTCTTCTCCCTATCTTTGCCAGCACTTGTTATCTTTTCTCTTTTCCAACTATGATGAGATGATATCTCACTCTGGTTTTGATTTGCATTTGTCTGTGGATTGGTGATATTGAGCAATTTTTCCATGTATCTGTTGGCAATTCATGTGCCTTCTTTCAAGAAATATCTGTTTAGACCTATTGCTTATTTTTTAATTGAGTTATTACATTTTATACTGAGTGATTGGAGTACCTTGTATATTGTAGATGCCAACCTCTTAGCAGGCTGATAGATTGTAAATATTTTTCCCATTAAGTTATCTCGGCACTGATAGCTGTCAGAAGCCTTTTAGTTTGATGCGATTCCATTTGTCTTTTTTGCTTTTGTGTCCTATGCTTTTGGTGGTCTTCTCAAAAAACAAACCAAAACAACAGCAAGAACAACAACAAAAACAAAACAAAAAAACCTTTGCCCATTACAATATCCTGAAATAGTTTTCCTGTTTTCTTCCAGCAGTTTCATCATTTCAGGCAAACCCATTTCTTGGACCAAATCTCCAACCACTGAGACCATCTCCTTTGGGAGAGTTCTACAGATGCACAGGGTCTAGATTACCATGGCGGATAAGAGGTGAAACTGAGCTATGACCAAAGGCAATGAAGGGCAAAGGAACTGTTTAGGGTTTGTAGTTTTAGGGTTCATGGAATCTGCAACTATGGTGGGAAAAGGCAATTCAATACTTCCTGTTGGACGGTTTGTCTCAAACGTCCAAAAAGATATGGAGAGACGGCTTGAGGCTCAGTGTCTTAGAGCTATTGGATCTGGGCTAGCAGAGGATTCTCCTAAAGGGATGTTGACAGAGACACAAGGGAGGCACAACTCCTATTCCCATCTTTCAGTCTCCTGCCTCAGGCTGTCACTTCAGTGGGCACCTCTGTGGTTTCCTCCATGTGTACTGAACATTCAGTCTGCTCCAGGGACTGTGCCAGGAACTGGCAATCAGTGAGGGTGTGACCATACCCTCGAGAGGCCTAGTGCTGTTCAGAGAGACGGAGCAGAACAGCACACTAGCAGGACTTCTATACAACAGGGCTCTGAGTGCATGACGGCAGCTGGGGAGGCTGAGCCGTGTGTGTGAGTCCAGGAAGCTGCCAGCCTTGGTTCACACCCCAGGCCTGCTGGAGTTGCTGTGTGAGGTGGGGGCCAGGGCTTCCAGCTTCCTGGGCTGTGTCTCCTCACTGGCAAGAGGAGGGCATTATGCCACCTTTGTAGATCTGATCTTTGAGTAGCGTGTTGGAAATTTCTAAGTTAAGAGATGGTAATTTAGATATTAGGGGAACAGAGAAGTATATGATAATCTATTATTACTAAAAGAAGGATGGGTAGTAATATCACATTTTATGCAGGACATTTTTCTTACAGAAATCCTGAAACCCATTACTTGGCCATGGTTTGTTTGTTTTTCCATGAGGGTGAACAGAAGCAGCTCCCTGGGAGCTGGAAGGTTAGGGCCTCTTTTTCTATCTTTTCTCTTCTCTTCTCCTCATCATCCTATTCCACTTACCTTCTTTTTCATTTTTGTCCTCTCTCATTCTCTTCCTATTTCTCTCTGCTCTACCTTTCTCTTTTCTCCTTGTGGTCTTGGAAAGCACAGTGGCATGCAGGGCCAGGCAGCCACTGTGCTACTGAGACTCGCCCCAGACCACGGCCTCTTTCTCAGCTACTCCTCTGACCATGCTCCTCCCCTTCAGTTCTCTAGTCCAGAAGTTTCTGGACAAGATGAGGAAGAAACAATTTCTGTTATTTTCCCACCAAGCCAAAGGGAAATGAGTGACTCACTCACCATCACGGAATGTCTGAAAGGGGATTTCTCTTTTGATCTAAAGAAAGTGTTGGCAGGAAAAGTAATCTCAAACTATTTCCCAACCAAGGCAGCTCTTGTGGCAATATTTATTCATTTAATACTTCTGTGAACTTTTATTAAATACTTACCCTACAAGAGGAAATAAAAACCCGCCTTTAAGAATACCTCCCATGTTCTGAACACGGACGAATGTGCTGCTATAGCGAATGTTTCTATCCTCTTGAAGTAAATTTATCACTATGCACAGGAAGAATCTGAAACAAGTGACTGGCTCAAGGTTATACAGAAAATAGGAAATGCTGGAGCAAGGATTTGAACTTTGGCAGAATGAGTACAGAGCCTGGGCTTCCGATCACTAGGTTGTTTCTGTCCAAGAAGACATAATCACTTCCTGTAAGGAGCTCTCACTCTACTGAAGGAGCCAGAAAAGGACAGATAATTAATATACAGTGTAATCCCTGCTCCATAAAGGTGTGAACAGAGTGCAGCAATTGCACAGAAGAGCAGTGAATTACTGTGTCTGGGAGAATCAATTTTAGCTGTAATCAGCAAAGCACTTAAGATTATACAAAACTTCCAAAATATGTACAAACCTGAAATGATGAAAATCTGTTGCAGTGAGGGAAAAGCTTAAATTTTGAAAACTATAAACAGCAGAGGTGATCAGCAAGAGTCAAAAGTTACATTTTTAAGAATGATGCGTGATTACTATATGCATATTACCTTTTCAGTAAGACTTAACCATTCTTCATACCGATGGCTGTCACAATCACCTACTTCAAGTTCCAGTTCAAATTCTACTTCTTGGTGACCAAGATTTAGTCATCTTTATTCATTCTGACATCTTGCCAATCCTGGTGCCTATCTTAGGGCTGGTTCATTCATAGTAGGAGTTCAAAAAATGTTCATTTTCACTTTATCAGAAGTTAAACATTGTATTTATGGTTAGTTCAGAATCATATTCATTTCCTCTCACTTTTTGCTGTTTTCATGTCACATCTCATTTATACTTCTCACACATGATGCCAAAAGGCAGACCTTAAATTCATGCACTTTAACATTGGAGAGAGAAAGCATCAAAATGAGATCCCAAGATGAATCCTGAGGGTAACTTTTGATTTGTCTTTCTCAGTGTTCCCTTTTGTCAATCATAGAGAGGCCAAAGTTTGCTGAAATGTAATGCAGGGAAACTGATCCCATATTGTTTAAGACCTGTCCTGACTTAGTTACTGAGATCTGATTTTGTGAGTAGTGGTACCAATCAGTACATATCCTCCTCCAATCTTTGGTAATCAAAATTGCCTGTTGAACAAGAGAAAAAACAAGTAAGAAAAGGGAGAGAGAATAGAAAGAGGTGAAGAGAGAAAAGGATTCTGTTAGCCTAAGCTAAAAAATAAGTGGGGCTGACAAGGGTGTCCTACAAAGTGGATGCTGTTTTAATAAATCACTTCTTATGGTGCTAACTCAACTGTATCCCTACCAAGAGTCAGCAAAGCTTTGAGGGAAAAGCATCATTTTTCAGTAAGCCTCATTCTTTGGAGCTCAGATCAGTAGACCTCATTATGTTTGATCAGTCACAAGGCCAAGGGTAACGTGAGCTGTAGCCATTACGTACCATACTGCAGATACCATTTTGATGGTCACCCTGTTGCGTGACCAGTAATTAAAGAATGGTTCTCAGGAGTACAGATCTTGACTTAGACTTTGATGTCCTTCAGATACTTTCAGAATATCCAAGATCCTTTCATGAGTTCAGATTTCTCACTGTGCTCCAGAGAGAACCTGCTTCCCCTAAGTGGTCCTGAACTACGTTATTGTAGATGTTTTCAAGACCTTGGGAATTCACATCTTGCCACAACATGGAGCTACAGAATTTAATGCTTTTCCCTACTAGGTTTTTGTCTTGTTTTGATACCATTGGTTTCCATCCCCCTATTTTCTCCCTTTTAGAATGAGAATTGTTTATTATGCCATTATGTGTCTATAGTTTTTCACTTTGTTTCTTATTTTTACAGGGGCTCACAGCTGAGGGTTTCCCTTAAGACTCAGAGGAGAACTTGGGCTTGGACCTTGCAGCAGTGTTATAACTGTTAGGATTTTGACAACTGTTGGAGATGCGTAAGGGATGTTTGTGAGTCTGTTGGGAGCCAGGGGGAGAATGTTCTAGATTAGATCTAAAATTCTTGAATTATTGGACAGTACAGCTTTATCTGCTGTTAGCTGGGGTCAAGTCAGAAGAGGCAGTTCACTGGTCTAAGAAGGGTCTATTTCTCTATCTGGCCCCTCCCTTTACTCTGCTCCTCACTGCCATCATGTGAAGAGCTATTCTTTCACCTTGCTACTGTCCCGTGCCTCCCTGCCTTCAAGCCAAACATGCAAGGACTGAGACAGCTCAAGTGTGCACCAAAATAAACCTCTTGTTCTTTAAGTGTTGGGTATCGTGTCTCAGTGAGAAGAAAAGTACTAAGCCAATGACTGCACTGTTTTTATAGCGTTATAGCATCTCACACTCCCACAGTAGGAATACGGATCCTAATTGCTTCACATCCTCACCAACTCTTGCTATTTTTTGTTTTTGTTTTTAAAATAGTTTTATTATAATAACCCAGTGTATGAAGTAGCACCTCACTGTAGCGTTAATTTAAAATTTGCTAAGCAGTAATGATAATAAGAATTTTTAAAAGGGGCTTATTTTCTTTCTTTTTTATTTAAAGAGAAAAAAACAGAAAAAGGGTAGAAATATTGCAGAATTTTAAAAAAAGATAAACACTAAGAAATCACTAGTTGATAAATTACATAGTGTCCTTTTAAAATAGTTGTTCAAGTTACAAAATTATACAAAGTGGACATTCAAACAGTGAGACTGTAAACAGTTCTGTTCCACAATCCAACAAGAACTTAGAACTATGGTTATCAATCCTACACACTAAAATAGACATGCAGTTATATCTTTTATAGCACTTCCTATTTCCTCTCTTTTTTACAATAGCAATTACACATTTTTAAATTTTATTTAAAGAGAGAAAAAAAGAAAAAAAGCAAAACAGAAAAAAGGGTAGCAACAATACAGAATTCTAAAAGAAAAAAGAAAAAAACACTAAGAAATCACTAGTTGATAAATTACATATTGTCATCTTGGATATAGTTGTTCAAGTTACAAAATTAAAGCATACATAGTAGAGATTCAAACAGTGAGACTGCAAACAGTTCTGCTCAAAGATCCAACAAAGATTCAGCAATATGGTCATCTATTTTACACACTCAAACATATACATGCAGTTATATCCCTTAGAGCACTTTCTTTTCCTCTCTTTTTTACAATAGCAATTACACATTTTGGGTTTTATTACTCTTATATAGTTCTTATTACTTTTTACACTAGAGACACAAGGTGATATTTATAAATATGATTCTTATTTATTTCACTAATTAGGATAGTATAAGTTGTCTCCATTTACCTATGAAGGCCTCGAGAGGGGCTTATTTTCTATATGCCTATTTTTTTTTTTTTTAGAAATGTCAATCCAAATCTTGTTATGCATTTATTTTTAGTAAGTTTTTACTTCTGTTGTTTAATCACAACAGTGTTTTATATGTTCTGAACACTACATTTTTTTTTCTTCTTTTTGAGACAGGGTCTTGCTGTATAGCCCAGGCTGGTCTTTAACTCACAATGATTCCTCTACCTCAGCCTCCCAAGTGTGGGGGGATTATTAAACATGTGGAGCACCATGCTTGGCCCTACCTTTATCACAGATATGCCTTGCAAGTTTTTCTTTGCATTCTGTGAGTGCCTTTTCAGTTTTTGGATGCAAAAGGTTTTGTATTTTCAAGTCCAATTTATCTGCTGTTTCTTTTGTTACTTACTTTGATCTAAGTCTCATACTTAGATAACTACTGTTTGAGATAAAGCAATAATGCCAGAAAGAGTCAAGTGAGGAATGTTTACTGATCTTATTTGTCTATATTAATAGAGGGAAGAAAATCAAAGGAAGCATTAATTAAGCAAACATTTGTTTAACTGCCTTTTATGCCAGGTCAAATGGTCAGATGAGATAAAACTGTCTATTTTGGGGTGACTTTACCGTGAAGTAGAGTAGAGGAAAAAGAACTCTATCTATCTGTCCATCTATGTATAGATAGATCTATCTACATATATCTACCTATAGATGCACATACATGTTGTCCTTCACCATACATATGTGTGTGTGTGTATATATATATATATATATATATACACTAAAATATACAAAGAAGAGAAAAGGAAGGGGAACATGAGACCAAGTAATGGGGCACTTCCTCTAGCACAGGGTAAGGTGTTGGTCAAGAAGGCTTCTTCGAGAAAGTATCACGTAGGATAAGACTTGAATATCTGTAGAAAATAAGGATTTTATTTTAGTTTGACTTTTTAGGGAAATAGGGTGTGTTCAAGGGGAGAGAATACATGAGGAAATCGAGAAGCTGGAAGAAGCCCAATTTATCTGGAATAAGGAAAGGAGGGGAAGAATGGCAAGGAATGAAATCAGAGGTGGAGGGGAGCCAGACTGTGATTAGGATGAAAGTCGTAGAAGGATTTGCATTCTGATTCCAAGAATGGTGTGAAATTACTTAAGTGTAAAAAGAGGAAAACCAGAGTTTGTGCCTAGAAATATTTTATTCCTTCTCCTTTATTTTTCTATTTAGCCTTTTGTATTAATTTGTTAACAGCTTTTATACTAGAAGACTTTGTAGGGCATATTTATTTTCTAATATTTTTTCTTGTCACTTTTGATCTTACCTATGCTATTTCTCAATACTTGCAGATCTTACATTCTCAAATTTGTCACTGTTGTACAATTTTGGCTTTTGTGTCATGTGTAAAAATGTCTTTCCCATCTCAGAATTATCTCTTATATGAAGTTCATGGTTTTTTTTCCTGGTATGTCTATAAAGAGCATGCAGTTTGAAAGCACAACGGAGTGTACATTTTTAGCTATGATCAAAGCAGGATAGCATACTGTGTTAGGTGAGGTGGACAACAATTTTTGGTGGGAGCACAAATTGAAGCATTAGGATTTCTGTAACTTGGCTGTGGGACCAGGACAGTACCATCCCAGCTGTGTTGTGCCCCCTCCTGCCTCCAGTTGGCTTGCAACTGATACTTAGCAACCCCCGCATCATTTCTTCTTCAATCCACCCATGCAAGAGCAATTTGGCTCAGAGGTCTGACATATGTTGATCAAACACACAAGGAATCTTATTCAGAGTCTTTGGTTAATGACTCCAGATGATATTTTAATTTTTGACTAATCTATTAATGAAGCCATAGGTTCCATCTGTTATTTCGAATGCCCATAGTACAATACCAAGAAGTTGAAAGGATAAAACCTCTTATGCTTGACTTTGTTTCTTCCTAACTGGGGAATGGGACCTCTTTCATGGTGCTGCCTTATTTCTCGGCACCTCACATCTTGAGCTCAGTACCGTACCCTTCCTGGAAGGGTTCAGGCCTTAGCTACCATTCATCAGATTTTTTGTTTCTGTGATGGAAGGTGCACCAAGCTGGATAGGAGAGGTTTCCATGTATTTTCCCAGAACCAACGCCACACTCTCTGGTTTGCTTTCTGCAAGTCAGAGGTATTTGTGATTTGCCATCCTTCCTCAGCACTGATTAGGGAACAGGACAGAGTGAGGAGCTGCATTATCTCATATTTCTGTGCCAGACCCTGGTTTTTTCCTTGACTGTCATTTCCTGAGTTTATCACATGCTTTCCTTATTTTGTTGCTGATCTTGAACATTTTTCTGACGAAAAAAATCTATTAAAAGCGTGACTGGGTCAAATGCAATACCACCTTCCTGGTAGAAAGAGGCAGGAGGTTTTGCAAGCTTGAGTTCAGTCTGGGGAAATTTTGTGACTTAGAAAGATACTGCCTCAAAAAAAAAAAAAAAAAAAAAGGACTGGAGAAATAGCTCAGTGCAAAGGCTCTGGAGTCAATCCTCAATACTGAAATTAATTGAACAATTGAACAAACAAACAAACAAACAAACAGTGAGTATCTCATAGCTGGCTGCATTCAGTTCTTCTTACAGGCAAATCATTTCCTCATTTTTAACAAAGATCATGCAGACATACACATCACTCATTAGTCACTACAAAAATACTAGTCTCTCTTTAGGAAAGAAAAGTCTCTCCTTCCTTTTTTTTATTTCCACCCCTACTTCAATACATTTTATTTTAAAGAGAAAAAAATAAAACAAAATTTCAAAACATGATAATTAGGGATTAACAATGGTTCATACCTTGCCCATTGTTATTTTCACAACAGATACTCAGAGTATAAGACATCTGCATTTAATCATCTGAACAATACTAGTACAAATCTTTCTCTTCAATGAGCTCAGAGTGAGCAGTACATAATATAGTATAACTATATTATGTATATAATAGTTTCTTCCAGTTTCTCACACTAGTGAGACAATATGATGTTCACACATGCATGTCTGATTTATTTCACTTATGAGTATGGTCTAAAGTTGCATGCACTACCTATAAAACTCTCAAGTTTATTCTTCTTTATGGCTAGGTAGTACTCCATTGTATAAAAATACCACATCTTTTTTATCCATTCCTCAATTGATGGGTATTTAGGTTGTTTCCAAGATTTGGCTATTTCAAATTGTGTTACCATAAACATAGGTGCACATACTATCATTGTGGTATGATGTTTTCAGTTCTTCTGAGAAGATACCCAGAAGGGGAATAGTTGGGTCAAATGGAACCTCCAATCCTAGTTTTTTGAGGAATCTCCACACTGATTGCCATAGTGGTTGTACCAGTCTGAACTCCCACCAACAGTGGAGAAGGGTTTGTTTTTCCCCACAACCCCTCCAGCATTTGTTATTGGTTGATTTATTGATAATAGCCATTCTTTCCAGGGTGAGGTGAAATCACAGTGTTGTTTTAATTTGTATCTCTCAAATGATCAGTGGTTTTGAGCATTTTTTCATGTATTTATTTGCTGTTTGTATTTCTTCATCTGAAAAGTATGTATTCATCTCAGATGCCCATTTTTGGACTGGGTTCTCCTTCCTTTTTTCTTTCTCATATTTTAAATATTAGATATAGTTTGGATAAAGTTTATCTCCTTTATATATCAGAAACCTGTAAGTATTTATTTAAACTATCACATGTATTTTATACATGGAAGAGGACTCATACATATGGTTTTATTTTCCAGAGTTCATTTAATAAATTTATTTATAGAAAAGGAGACGTTTTTCAGATTTCATAGTGAAGTTTCAGTGGAACATTTGAAAAAATACACATTTGTTACATCTATGATTTTATAAGTTAAGGAAATGGTGAATCCAAGAGAATTAAAAAGAGGCTGTGTGATGACAGAGGTAGCTTGAAATGAAATAGAGTTGAAAAGAAAGCCGAGCAAAGCTGGAGAAATCCCGTCAGAGCATTCAACGCACCCTGATTCCCTCCCTGACTGAAGGCAGAGAGGATGGAGTCCTCCTCTCCGGCAAGCTGCGTCTCCAGGCCTCCCTCTCCCCATTTTCCCTCACAAATGCTGAAATATGTGTTTAAACATTGGATGTAGATGGACGTGAAATTCCACGAGCACATTGAAACCTTGATATTGCTCGGGCTAAACTCCCATGCTCCTCTATTGGTCTGTTCTTCCTCTGGAGACTGCAGTGCATACCCCTGTCCCTCCTCTGCTTTTCTTCTTCATCACCCCAGATTGGCTGCTGGTCTGGACCTGCCCACTGGAAGAAGGGCTGAAGGAGAGGTGCACTGTCTTAGGGTGGGTTGATAATCATGTGGCACGTTATGATCGTTCCAATGGTACCTATATGTGCTTCATTCTGCACATGCATTCATAGGAGATTCTATTTTAGAGATTCCTTCCAGTCTTAAGATTTCATTATTCCAAGCAATTTGAGAAATTTCCCTTTGGAACTAAATGTTTTATGAGATTTTGAATTTGTTTGGAATTGAAAGAAAACGTATTTTCTCAATTTCGAGTTCATTAACTTTTTGTTTTGAAAAGCTATGGCTCACAAGTGATACGAAGCATCAGAGAGGGTGCAGATCTTGGTGAAGAGCTTATTGTTGAAGAAGGCAAGACATCTCTAAATAACTGCATTCTCACACAGACAAGTGACAAGTATGATAGGGTCATGAAGAACAACTCTAGAAATATTAGAAACGGAATGTAACTGCAGTTTTCTTGACTGCTTACAAACTAACCTTAAGCAACAAAATGGATAATTTACTGAAGGAAACTCAACAGTTCACGGAATTAAAGAAAGAGTTCATAAGAGTCATGGAAAGACAGGAACAGGACAACTCTGTGAGCCCAGAGGCCAAGGTCATGGAGAATGTCTTTAGGATTGTGTTACTAGTATCACTCAAGACCCAAGAGTTCACAACAGAATGGTGCTCTGCTCTGTGATTCAAGCCTGTATTCTCAGTGAAGACCTAGCTTTCTTGGCTGGACCGACGTGCCCAATTTCTGTGTTGTGTCTGTTGCAGAGGTAAGAAGCTTGGGAAAGCAGAAAAGAGGAAGGCTGAAACTGAACTTTAGAGCCCCACCGGGACCATTAAAGACTGTCAGATACAGCACCAATAAGAAGAAAGGACACTGGACAGGTAAAAGCTATGGATGCTCTCTGCAGACATCTGCTGAAGGAAGAAGGCTTTTAAGCTAGGTCTTGATGAATAGATAGGACTTTAAAAAATGGATTTGGGGGACTAGAGAAAAAGGACACTCAAACGACTTGAGAAAATGTTGGAAAGAGGACAGTTTGTGATCTGGGCATGGGGAGCAGGGCAGTGTGTCTGAAAGCTAAGGACAAAGAGAGTAAAATGGGAGTGAGGGCTGAAAAGGCCTCGAGTCCAAGTTCTCATTGCACAGGGTGACAAAGAGGACTGAAGGAGAGAATGGACGCAAAGGGATTTTTTAAACTATACGTTGCTTGAAAATGCTAAGGATTTTCACCTGTCTGAATTGTTTCTCTCTCTCTTTTTAAATAAACTGTACTCCTCAATAGATTGAGCTTGTCATTTATTTTTTAGCAGTTCTGGAGACTGAACCAAGGGCTTCTTCATAGATGCTAAGCAAAGGCTCTGCTCCTGAGTTATACCCCCATAAATCTGAGTTTTTAGTATTAGTATCTTCCACAATGGTTTGTCTTGTGCAAAACAAGAAACATAGGGAATCTGGCCATAAACTCCTGTAGTCTCTAAATATTCAAGCTTTAATGTAATATATGTTAATACACAATCATGTGGTGATTTAGATATGCTGGTTTATAACTTATCTTTCTGAAAGATACATTTCCAAATAGATCAATTTGTTTTTCAAGGAAAATAGCACCTTTTCTTATCTTCTTGTTCAGTTTTAAGTGTCTGTTATTGTAGAAATGATCAACAAACACCATATTCTGAGTAAACTTCACCAGCTCTGTGAACAGTGCTATTAGCTTTGTTTTTCACAGCAGAAAAGTAGGGCTAGAGAAGTGAAGTCTTTCCTAAGGTCACACAGTGAGAATGCGATCAAGTCAGGACTGAACCCTGCATCTGCCTGGCTTTGGAGTCAGTTCTATTTCCTAGTCTCACACTTTCTCCACTGCCTTTACCCAATATGTAGCCATCAAGCCACCTTTTTTTTGGTATTAGGAATCGAACTCAGGACCTTGCACTTGCCAGGCAGGCACTGTGCTACTGAGCTATATTGCCGCCCATCAATCTACTCTTAAGCCACAGTAAGAAAGCTATGGCATTTAGTGGAAAGATGCATAGAATTTGGTATGATTTTAACTGGTTGGGAATGGAGACGATTGAGAGATGGGCATTTATGCCTTCAAGCATTTAAAAGATGACAGCTAGTATTTATTCAGTATAACTTGGGGTCTAGAATCATAGCAAAACCTTTCATTTTACCTCATTTGATCCTCATAACATCTTTGGGAGTTATTCTGCTCATTTTGTAAGTAATACTTATTAATATAGAATGGTTCAAAGTAAGTGCTGGATCCAGTTTTTATGTACTCACTCACCGTGTTTACTGAGCGTTCTGACTTCCCGGGGGACAAAGGCAGAGAGCTTGCATTTTAGAGTGGGGAGCAGGGGATATGCAACAAGCTTCATTAAAAATCAAAAGTCAAGTTAAAAAGTTGTAAGTGTTATGGGGAAGAAGTAGCACAGGATAAGAAAAGCAGAGGCAATAAGAAGGAATACCTTGAATGTGGAATTTTAAATAGGGTAATTTTTGATATCCAGAGATCTAGGAGTTAATTTTTCAAGAAATAGTCTAGCCTTTGCTTGTAGGATCACCAAACAGAAGATCTTCCTCGCTTTGCAGTTGTATCTAGTAAATCTGAGAGTCTTTGTTTTGTTTTTCTTTTTTTTCACACAGAGCACCCAACCTATATGTTAACTTAAGGAATTAGAGTTTCCCACTGCCGTCTTCGCCATCACTGACCACCACACTGATCTTAAAGACAGTGAGGAATTCTTTAACTCAACAAGCAATCATGTTAGAGGCCATTTGAGGAATTTGAAAAAGCACTTGCCTGCAAGTAGCTCAATCTGGGGTCTAATCCTAGACAGCTAGAATTAATTAAAATTTGACCTTAAAATTTTTCCTTTTTCCCTCTGGGCTTGTTTTGCCAGTTGACAAGTCAAGTGATGACATCTGAGGACCATTTTAGCGCTAACAATTTTGGCAGCAAATTTCTGTGGAAAATATCCAGAGTGTCCCAGTTAAAATTGTCTTGGCAGAGAGATTAGGGCCCAGTGGGTAAGGTTTATCTGTTCACATTTCATGATGAAATTTCAATAGCAAACTTGTCTTTGAAAATCACCTAGGAAAATCACCAGATCACGACCCTGCCTTCTTTTGGGTAGAAGCTAGAAGCAGGTGCCCAGCCACGGGCCAAGAATCCTCTAAAATGGCCTGTTCATATCCCAGGGTGGCTCAAGGTGTTAGAATAACTCCACAAAACCCCATATGGCACGGGACCTGGTTACCAATCGCTTCCCTCTCCGTGCATGCCAATTAACGGGCAATTTAAAACTCTCCGCTGCTCTAGCTAATAGTCCCTGGGCTGCAGTACAAGAAAATGAGAGGGAAGAGATTGTCATCCTTTTGAAAATTTTCATTTTATTTTTTAAATTTATAGCTGCTCTTGGCTCTGGCATCCATCATACTTAAGATTCTCAGGATGCTATTTGTCTGATCTTTTTTGAGTAATTTTGTTTGTATGTCTGTTGTACCATTTGTATGTTTGAATTTATTTTAATACTACTAATCACTTAAGGAGATAAATGTGAACTTTTCTGCCTACCTTTCTCTAAACGCTTCATTACTGGTTTCACTCTGAAAGTCCCACATATCTTTGAACACTCACTGTTTCCTTACTTTCTAGAAAACAGTCAATCCGTCTGCCCACCAATCAAACCTACCCCAAAAAGTTTTAGTACAATTTTAAAAAGTGCAGGGATTGCCTGGGGTTGGGAGTTAGTCCCAGTGTTAGGGAGGAAAAGGAGATGGTACCTGTCCCAAGAAGTACCCGTAGCATACTAGGTTATCTTTTGTAGAAAGTGTTGGGTGAGACTGTGATCCAAGGCCCTTACTATGAGAAAGGAAAAGAGAGCCCAGAAACAAGCTCTATTATAATGGGTAAATATAGGGCAGAGTTAGGAATCTGTTTATCAAAATCCGAAAAAGGCACTCATGTCAGGGGTTCTATGACAAGATCATTATTGTTGCAGGAGAGATGTTTAAGGCTTCTATATGGACCACATTTTCTGGCAATGTTTGTACAATATATTTTTTTTATCCTCAGCCATCTCTACAGTTTCAATTTCTCTGCATTTTGTTCTTATTTAGTATCATAAAGTTTTTGCTTTTGCCTACAGGTTTCTCCAGGGAATACATAAGTCTCTTCATCTTGTATAGTTTTTGTAGCATGAATTGAACAGTGGCTTAATATACTAATGTATGAAGAGGAAAAATGATCTAAAGCAAGTGAGCCATAACAAACAGATTTAACAAGCATATTTTCTCTGGTTTGACTAGGGTATATGGGTCTTTTTTGTTACTAATTAATGTGAAGAAAGTAAGTTCAGTTCTCACTAATATTAACAACTTTTTAAATGCTGCCATTCTTGAAAAGGTACAAATGTAGGACTTAGAAAAATAATTAGGATGGCGTTTAGAAAAATAAGAAAAGTATTTACTAGTTGGTATATTATTTTGAATTTGGAACTTAGTTTTTTTCTTTTTTGTTTGTTTGTTTGTCTTGTTTTTTGCGATACTGACAAGAATGATTGCTGTGTCAGGAATGTTTTGGGAGATGCTGTCAATTTTACTTTAAAAGAGAATCTGACATTTCTGTACTCCATTATTTTTAATAAAACTTAAAGAGTTTTGGAAAAGAAAAAAACGATACCTGGCTTAAGGTCTATATCATGGTTACATCAGTCTTCAAGTAGGATTTTTGTTCTAACATTCAAGTGTAAGTAGAAGTAGAATAAAACAATTTTGCACTTATTTATGCTAATTATTCTTATCAATTTTTCTGTCCACAAATGGAGTGAAACTCCTTGAGGCAAGAACCATGATTCACGTCTTTCTTTGTGTCCTTAGAATCCTCTTGGTGTAGCTTGCTTTTTTTTTTTACCAAGGGCCACTTCATAGGGATTTTAGAAATTGCTGCTCTTATATGCAATTTTACAAAATCAGGCATGTGGACACGGACATTTGGATGGTAAGTTTAGAATCATACAATCTTCAAATGGTAAAGCCTGAGAGACTCTGGTGACTAGTACTCTATACCAAATTATTTACTTCACAGGCTGAAAACCTAAGCATTAAGTGGGGGTGGTAATCTACCCAAAGTCAAACTAAAACTAAAGGAAAACTTAGGTCTCATCTCAAGATTTCTGGTTCAGAGGCCATGCCTCTCCCTTTCTCCTATAGTTTGAAATATTTCCCCCATGATGACGCATTGGATGGATGATGTGGTCCTGACCAATCCTCTCCTCGGGCATAGTAGTGGGGAGTTGAGGTAATTTGGGTGAAAGCAACACAGCGGGGGGTCTGGCTCCAAATCTGGAGAACGACTTCATAATGCAAATGAGTCACATAACACAGGTATCACTTGCCTCTTGTCTACTTTTTTAAAAGTTGCAAAAGTTTGTACTTTAAATATTATTAAAATCAATATAATCCAGTAATCTCACTGCTAGGTATCTACCCAAAGAAAATGGAGCATGTGAAGGAGCTGTCTCATGCTCACTGCAGCGCTCCTGACACCAGCCAAGCTTGGGAGGCTATGTAGGTATCGGCTGGTGGGTACATGGATAAAGAAAATGTGACTCATGCAACCAACAGAACACTATGTAGCCTTCAAAATGAAGGAAATTCTGTCATGTGTAATCACATAGATGGAACTGGCATATTTTAAAAGACATAAGCCAGATATGGAAACATAAATAGTACATGGTCTCATGTACATATAGAACCTAAAAAAGCCAGAATTACAGAAGCAGAGAGCAAAAAACGGCAGCTACTAGGCACTAGATGTGGATGGGGTAAGTGTGGGGAGACATGGGGTGAAGGATACAGAATCTCATCCACAGGTACTGAGTTCTTTAGATCTAGGGTACAATGTGATGACCATCGTTAAAACAATGCATGGTGTATTTGAAAACTGCTCAGGGAATAGATTTTTAGTGTTTTCTTATCATACAATGTGATTACATGTGAGGTAATGCATGTGATAATTAGTTCAAAGTAGCCATTCCACAATGCATACACACTTCACAATATCATGTTGCATCTGACAGATATATACATGATTCATTTTCAATTAAAAGTAGATTGAAAATGAAACATTAGAATATATACCTAGCATGTGAATTTTTATTTTATTTATTTTGAAGATAAATATTTTATTTATTTATTTTAAAGACAATAAAATCCAACAATAAAACCAATCAAAACAAAGCAGCAAAACTGGTATAGAACTTCAAGGCAGGATACCAGGAAACAACAATGGCTACCTTAGTATATCTTACTATTGTCACAATAGTTGTCCATTCCATCAGATATAGCAAAATCAAACCAAAACTGAAACAGAATAAAACCAATCAAAGTAGAATATTGAATAAAGCAAAACAATTAATCAGAACAAAGCAAAAACAGCGAGAACACTATTGGACATCAAAGGCAAGACAGAAGGAAATCCCCATATTTGCTATATTGCTTACAGTCGTCCTCCAGAAAGATGCTCAGACCGCTGGTCCCAGGCCTGCAAAATCAGCCAAACAATACAAGTGTTTAGTTGGTTTTTTGTACCTTAGTTGCTATCAACTCAGCCTGTCCTCTGAACCAGCCAGTTGCTTACAAGGGTGGTGGTGGTGGTGGTGGTATTTGATTCTCAGCCTGTGAGCCAGTAGGCTCACCAGAGGTGCTATCTGACTTTTCTCATTCCTGGAGCCCACATGACTTGTGTCTACCAGAAAGCCTGGCTAGTTGGCTTCTTGTTGGGGTCCTCCCAGCCCCAGAATCTCATGTGAATTTTTAAAAGCTTCACTTGCTACGTTGTTACATCTAGCACTGACATCTTTTCACCACCATTTTTTAACATATCAATGAGCACGCATTGCTAAAATTCTATTTTGCATTGATTGTCCAATAGGTGGGATGCCTTACCTGAGAAGGGTAAGGTCCTCTTGTGGATAACTACAAATTTCTCTAAGCTTTTCTCCCATCCAAGTAAGAGACATTCTGCAAAACTGATAACGAAGCCACACGAGTCATGAAATTGCAAAAGCTGCTTGTAAATCACTCGGTGAAGCAAAACTGAACAAGGTATGTCTTGATGGTAAAATATATCTTAAATACTTTACTGACTTTGTTCATCATCTATAAAAAGAGGTAATACTAGTTTTATTATAGTGTTAATATAATTATGTCATTAGGGATAACAGCAGTGCTTGTATAAGAGAATTATTATGAGTCTGTAGATTAAAATGTATAGAATTATGCTCAACATGTAGTGGTATATAGAGTAGATGCCTGTTGAACCAATGAAAATAGGGCAGTAATAGACTCACCAGTTGTCAGCAACAGAAAATAATGTCCTGACCAGGGGCCAAAGTTTTCCTTTTAGGAGATACAATGGGTTCCAAAGAAGGGAAATTATTCACCTGATTAAATGGTGTACAAGAAGTAGAAATAGTCTCATGAGTTCTAGTCAAGTATCCTAAAAACCGAGAAATATATGACTGGCAACAATACAATAGAGACCTGACAAATCCTAAATTTAACATTTAGCTAGATTATTGGTTCTTGAAGAGTTATGACTCATCTGTCTCTACCTTTGCATAATAAAATGAATGCTCCATGTAGAGAAGTGGTCTGCCAATGGTCACTCAACCATTTCAGAATAATTTAACAAATGAAGTCACAATTGTGGTACAAGAAGCTAATCAAAGCTCAGAATTGATAAAGTAGGAATGTTCTGAATGACATAAGAATGTTTTAAGTATGGCAGTTGTTACCTTGTATGTAAAATCCATAGCCCAGTGACATGTATTAGACACTCCATCAACACTTAACATTTAGGTGGTTGCATTCTAGACCAAGACACAATGGATTAATTTGGTCACTAGAGTACAGGCACTGGTCTGGTTCCCTTTCCTGTTGCAGAGAGCAGTTGTGAAATGCCTAATTAGGTATAAAGGGCTGATGGGCCATAAATGTTGCCCAAGCGTTTGTCACTGATCCATTTAACAGTAATTGATTACTTCAGTATCAATTCAAAGTAATCAGCCTGTTGAAGTTTCTCCCCCCGTATTACCTCCTGCCTGCCCAAAGGGTTTAAGACGCTTGCTTCCTGTCAGCACTATTTTTGTTCAGTTGGATCCTCCTGGGGTTTTTGGTACTTTTCCTGTTTATTTTTCTTCCTGTTTCTCAACGTAGGAATTAAAAGATGAGATCAACAGTTGTAAAGCATTTTGTAATGACCATCACAAAATTATTGTTATTTATTTTTGTAAAAGAGCATAAAAAAATAAAAGTGATACAGAATTTCAAAACAATTTTTATTATGTTGCATATTGTCCTCAAAATAGTTGCTCAGATTACCAGATATAGGCATGCAAAATTGATCAAACAATATAAGCACTTTCTTTTTAGTGAACTAATAGAATGAATAGTACAATTCTCTTAGCTATTTTGTATGTGTATATGAATATATATATATATATATATATATATATATATTTTTTCCCTTCCTTCTCCTTTCCTCAATCCCAGTTGTTCTTTCCTTTTGAGCAGTTTCTTTCCCTATCACACACCTGAAATTTCTGAAATGACAGCTATAAAATTATTGTTATTAAATGTTCAAAGGCCTTCACCTTTTTGAATCCGTTGTCACACAGCACTTAGAGGACAAGGACAAGAAACTGAAAGGGGCTCTGAGACTTCAGAGTGGTCAACACCTCCTCACCCCCAAATGAAAACAGATCAAACAAATAGAACAACTTGCTTCTGCTCACTCTGAATTCATTATTTTTGCTATTTTCTTCACAAGACATTTTTTCCCCTTGACTTTTGTCATTCAACTCTTTACCACATAGCTCAACCTATCTCTTGGGAACCAAATAATTCCACTTTTCAGCTGTGTGATCTTAGGTCAATCTATTTGCATTGTTTGAGCTTTTTGTTGTAGGCATGTACAAAGTGTTCCACGGTAAAGAAGGAGATAGTCAGAGGAATGGGGAAAGTTAGAAGGCAGAGAAGTTAGCAGCATTGGTGGAGTCTAATTCATTGCAATCATGCAGAGTTTGGGATAGACACTGGCTTTTCCAGTCACTGCATCTCAGGTCACCTACTTATGGCAGTTCCTAGGATAGCAGTTAGGGTGGAGGGTCATTTGGCTCTGGGGTCTGCCCAGGGCATTGGTGAAACATACTTCTGTGTCTGTTCTAGTGAGTCAGGGAGGTATGGCTTGGAGTTTATGGCTGGTTGCTGGCCCCTTCTTCTCTAGACTGCTCTGCTTTTCTGCTTTGCAGCTGTGGAAACTAATCAGCTTTGCCCCACCTTGTCCTACCACAATGATGGTCTTGTTTTGGAGCCAGTAGACCATGGACTGAACCCTCTGAATAATGAGCCAAATTCAACCTCTTCTCCTTTAAATTATGGCTATTGAGTTTTGTGTAGTCATAACTATTTTTGTTCTATTTTATATTTCTGTCATGCTGATGATTGCACCAGGGGATTGTGCATGCTGGGCAAGAGCTCTTCCACTGTGGCACACTCCATCCCTCGAGTCATAACCCTTGACTCCAATATCTCAAAAGTAATTCTTCCTGATTCCTGACTCTTCAAACTCCATTATTCTAATATTTGTACCCTTTCCCAGCAGGATCATCTTCTCTTGAAATATGGTGGCTAACTATTGCCATCTCTCTGGAGTTCAGTTTCAAACATTTCACTCTTTACCTTGTAGATTGTAGCCTACTCCTTATATCCCATGTCTAAGAAAAGGTCAACACCTCCAAGATGCACAGCCACTGCACCTTCCACCTTTTGGTTCTTTTTCTGTCTTCTTGTTCTACTTACTCAGCTTAGTTTTCATAGTTCATGACTATAATTGCACTCACTTGAAATTGAAATATTCGGTCTCACTTGAAATTCATGGTCACAGACTTCCAAGACCAATGGTGCAGCCGGGAAAATACTATTAACTTCCCTGGTTTATCTGACCTTCCATTTGCTTATATTTCACACTGTTTCCTATCTCCTCAAACTTCAAGATCCCTTCCTCCATTATTGTTTTCAGCTGATGACCTTGCTTGTTGGTTACTGCACTTTGAAAATGGAAATGAACTTGGGGAAAAAAAAAAGAACTTCCGCATGTTTCTCCTTCTACAACCAGCACTTCCTTTCATATTTGTATGATACACCTTGCTTCTTTTCCTTTCTAAGGCCAATCTGCCTAGTGTCATTGATCCCATCACTTCTTACCCACCCAGCCTCTCCCTTCAGCATCTCTCCTCGCTTTCTCCAGTGGTAATTCCTCCCCTTAAATCTCTTGTTTAAGTAATTAAACAGTACTTGATTATTAACTGGGACCCACCTGTACCTTTATATTCCCTTCTCTACTGGGTCCTTCCAGAAGAATGCAAAGATGGTTAAATACCCTCATCTTAAAAGCAAACATCTGTTTTCCCCTCCCATCCCATTTTCCAAGCTTTCTCTACTGCTGTAGCTGATGGATGATTTTTCTCTCCCCACTTCCTCCTTTGTGTTTGGATTCTGTTCTGATCACCATCTGCATGATGTAAAATCCAATGGCCTTATGTGCAATGAAGCATACAAACTTATCACTTAGTGATTTCCTCTTTCCTAAACATCTCTTTCACTTTTGGAATATCACTTTCTCTAGGTTTCATTCCTATCTTGCTGAACATTCCTGTTTACTATCTTTCATAGTTCCTCTTCATCTCCTTAAATTATAATGATCTTTCCTTTCTATCGTTCCTTGCTGTCACCTCTTTCAAGTTGACATTCATTTCCATGGTGACTGCATTCACTATCAAGGCTTTGAATACCAGCTATCTACTGAAAATTCACTATATATATATAGTGAGAGAGAGAGAGAGAGAGAGAGAGAGAGAGAGAGAGAGAGAGAGAGTAGTGTCTCTCTATTGCATTTCACATTCATGTAGCCAAGGGTCCACTCAGCCTCCGTGCAGTTGTCTAAGAAGCATCCCACGTCTAATATGCCCCAATTGGACTCTGAGTTTCCCTCTTCCTACTTCCCTGTTTTTCTCTAGTCTTTCAGAGAACATGGAACCTCATCTTTCTGGCTGCTCAGGCTGAAATGCATCATTGAATCTCTTTTTTAAAAATTTTCAGATATCCAGCCAATTAGCAAAATGCTGTCCGATTCACCTTCCAAATCAATATGAATGTGACCACTTTATTACTGTTTTCAACGCCATCAATTCAGCCTGCAGGCAGCTCTCAATCCAGAAGACAGGTGTGAGACATGGATTCTCCTTTGATAACTTTTAAATGACTTCCCGTCTGAGCGGCAATAAAAGCCACAGTCCTTACAGAGGTTTAGAAATCCTGCAATACCCACCTACAATATCCACCTTCTCACCTCTCAGATGTTATCTCCCAGCATTCTTCCTCTTACTCAACAGCAGAACCATTTCAACCTCTTTGGTATTTCACTAACATAAAAAACACAGAGATCTTTGCACTTATCATTTTAATTCTCCGAATGCTTTTACCCGTGACTCACTCCTTCACTTCTTTCAGACTTCAGCTTAAATACCCTCTTCATGGTGAGGCCTCCTCTGCCCATGCTACATAAAATGATGCACGTGTGCACAAATAGCCACTCCTTTCCCCTTGTTTGATTTTTCTTCCCTGACACCACTATCTATATGCACATATTTCTTCATCTATTATGTTTTGTCCTACTTTGTTGATTTTGCAGACTGTCGTATCTGTATTATCTACAGTAGGGCCTAGATTGCAGCAGTGTTCAATCAATATTCGATGAATAAATGTATGAATAAGGCCAAGGTATGAATTAGTTCAAAGTGTGCAATAGAACGAATGTTTTCTCTGAGCACTTCCGAGCTTTTCCTGGAGCTGTCCTCCCTGCTCTGTAGGTCCCATGGGGGTTACTCAGGAAGCAGTCAAGCACAGTGTAATTCTGACCTTTGCCTACAATTGGGGGCCCAGCATGGCTATCCTGGGCCAAGCATTTCTTCCTTGGGGGATTGCTTCTGCTACTAAGGGAGCAAATCATTTTATTGACATTCTAACATATCTCTCCATGGCTGTTGCATGTCTTGTTTTCAGCCAAAAGGACCAGATGCAGACACATCTATCTAAAAGGAGAGTAAAATGATGATTAGAGAAAAGCAGAGGTGGCAGATGGCTAGAGAAGCCCTATAGCACTCTATTCCCCATTACCAGTTGTTTCCTGATTCAAACAGACCCCTGCACCTCCTGCTACATTACAGAAAGCACAAACACAGTGCCTGCCATTATAGGAGGTAATTAATAAATACTAACTGAATCAGAATATGGGAAGGATCGTATCTCATTTGTTCAATATCATATATCTCTGTAAGAAAGAAAATGAACCTATGTTGCAGAAATAAATGTTTTAAGAACATCTGGCGTCAGATGATTCTGTTCTTAGTCTCGGGAGGCACCATAATGGAGTAGAAAGAAACTGACCCAAAAGCAGGAAGCCTAAGTTGTGCTCCAGTTGTTAACCTAGTTGGTTATCATCCCTCTTCAAGCTCCAGATTTTCCATCTAGAAAATGAAAGGGCTGGATCAGGCAGCCTGGAGCTGATTTTCCTGGGCACAGAATGGAGGCACTGGTAAATAATTCAGATGTTTTAAACATTTGTCCTTTTGTGCCTGTAACACCTGAACCCCTTCATCTGTGGGGAAATGTTTTACTTAATAAGTTTTGGTGGGAGGTAGAACTTGCCTCCCGTGATAGATGTTAAAAAACCCAAATAGGAATTTCTCATTCCTCTTGTGCTTGGGACTAGATGATGACAGCCAAGGCCGAAGGACCCAGTCACCAAGACTGCACTGGGAATGTGTCATTCTCAAAGCAGAGGCAGCCAGGGGCTATTCCGGCAGCCGGTGGCGGGGCAGCTGCTGCAGTATCAGTGCAGCTGTGGTCTCCTGTGTCAAGGCTGAAGGGGGCGGAGGCGCTGGCTGGGCACCCTGTGTCAGGGGAAGGAGCACGCTGGCCCCAGGATCCCGGTCCTCTCCTGCTTTAGCAGCCAGCCTTCTTGGGATTCTGAGTTGCCCACTCTCCTTTCAGTATCCTCCTCCCTACCAGTGCTCCGAATAAGCACCCTGATTGGAAAACCAGATGGAAAAAAACTGGATTCAACGTGGAGACTATGCAGATACGGTTCTCCTGATTTTATCACTTTCCTAGAGTGACCACAGAAGTAACAGGACCAGAAAGGACCCGAGAGAGGATTTAATGCAAGTTTCTTGTTTTTCCAAAGGCCAAGTCCAGTGACAAGGAGAAACACCTTGCCGAGCATCACACAGGCTGGTCCAGAGGACACTTGTCTCTCTCTGGTACTGTTTCTAGGACAGTTCTTACTGTTCACTTGCTTTGCTTGGTGTTTGCTGTACACTCTTTTTTTTTTTTATTTTAAAGAGGGTAAAACAGAATAAAAGCAATCAAAACAAACCAGTGTAGGAGACACAGGACTTCAAAACATTACAAAATCAACAATAGTTACTACCATAATGCCTCTAGGTGTCTTCGAAATAGCTGCAGATAACTTCAGACATAGTAAAAATCAAACCGAACAGAACGGAATAGAAATAATGAAAACCAAACAATGAATGCAATAAAGGATTTCAAAACATGCCATTAGTAAATCCAAAAGTTTCTACCATAAAATAACTTGCTATCTTTGAAATAGCTGCTCCCGCCATAGGATTTGACGTAATCAAACAAAACAAGAGAGAATAAAACCCAATCCAGCAAAACAATGGAAACAATATAGGGCCTCAAGGCAAGACCATAGGGAATTAACAATGGCTACAACCCTCAGATGGAAATCCCCTCCATCTAACTGAATCAGAATATGGGAAGGATCATATCTCATTTGTTCAATATCAGATATCTCTGTAAGAAATAAAATGATCCCATGTTGCAGAAATAAATGTCACACTGCATACCACAATCTTCTGAAGCCATGATCAGACCACTGGTCCTAGACCTGCAATGTTAGTTGAACAGCAAAGCACCACAGGCATCCAATGGCATTTCACCTCCATAGCTATCATCACAGCCCGCATTTCTCAGGATAAGTTTATCGCTTACGATGGGGGTAGGCGGAGACTGGTACTTCTTATATTGCCAGCTGGAGCACTGGAAGGGGCTGAGGTCTGACTTTTCCCAGTCTGGCAGCAACCCATGCATGGCGCTGGTCCCCGGACTGGGCTTGTCTGCTGGTGTTGCCTTCTTCTCTCTACCCCAGTCTGCAAATCTGGTTTACAATATATATTTTTTCCAATTCAGGTTGCTTTGTCTCCATTTATAAAACCAGGGTTTTCATTTGCCTCTTATTGCTACCCCCTATTTCCATTCCTGTAAGTGGCATTTGCCCTGGGAAAATGTTTCACCTTTAGGTTTGAGACAAAGCTGGTTTCTTCCAATAAGTATGGAGGCTGCAGGGAGGGAAGTGGGACCCCTGTTCTCAGAAACACTGAAGACTGACTCCTCCTTCTGGAAGGTTCTGCTAGCTTTGCCTCAGTGCTACCATGTTTCTTATTTTCTCCTTCCCCTCCTCCTCTTCTTCCCCATCCTCCTCCTCTTCTTCCTCCTCCTCCTCCTTCTCCTTCTTCTATATCCAGTACTTAGAATGAAGCTCAGAGAATTTGCACTGTTACATCCCCAGATCTTTTTAAATTTTAAAACAGGCTTGCTAAGTTGCTAATTTGTCCGTGCTGGCCCAGAACTTTCCATCCTCTAGATTCAGCCTCCCAGAGTGCTGAAATTACAGATGCATGCCATCATGCCTGGTTAATGATGTTGTTTTTTAAGTGGTGAAGAAGGTCTTTGTCTCTTTAAAGAAAATGGTCTTAGAGCTATGTTCCTAAGTTTCTCCCTCAGAATTACTGACTCTGCCTGCTCTTTGACTTCTGCAGGAAAGGGAAAGAACATCCTTAATGGAAGAGAGCCTGTGACTCATTTCCTGTGAAGCCAGAGGAGGAAGACCTCCATCTCAGATCCAGGCAAGCGCAGGAAGGCAGAGTAAGACCTTCTTGTTTGTTTGCATCTATCTTTACTCCAGCAAGTGGTTTCTGCTCCTTCCAGCAACATTTGAACAATGTTCAAATAGGCAGAGAAAGAAATACCTACCTTTCACTCTTCCATCCACTATCGTAGCCAAAGGACTTTGAGTGCTTCCTGCCATATATTCTTCTTGGCCATGGAGTACAGCAGAAAGCTAATGAGGTTCCTGCCCTCAAAAACATTATATGCCATTAGATTGGTTAATTTCACATTACAGATACTTTACTATAATTATAATTCTTGATGCAATATCCATATACCTTAAAAAGTTCCCCTGCTATAGCAACATAGATGGTAATCAAGTAAATGAATAAATGTGATAATTATAGGTTGGGATTGTTATGAAAGAAATCAGCATTTGGTAGATAGTAATGGGGTTTGGGGACAGTGATGAGATGCACGATCACTTTACCTGCAAGAGTCCTCAAGCTTTTCTAAGGTGGTGATCACAGAAAGATGTGATCTTTCTGTCTTGTGAAGCCTAAGTATCCCAGGCAGAGTCAACTGCAAGTTCAAGGTCCCTGAGACAAGAACGAATTCCAGGCTTCCTCATTGCTGTTTGCAGGGCAGTATTGACCTTACTGCCTTGTTGCGTGGGAATTCCTTGTAGTTGGTGCCATGGTCTCCTTCTCCTGTCTTTCCTGCTGTGGCACCTAACACAGTCTCTAGCTAATGCAACTAGTAATTGGGCTGATTTAACTGGGGACTTGGATTCAGGACTCTGAACTTGAAGTGAGTTCAGGGAAGTGAAATGATTTCCGTGGACTCCTTTATTCCAATCTTCAAAATTAATGCCTAAATTCAGCATCCATTTGTTTGCCAGAAACCCAAGTTATCCAGGGAACTTGCACGACCTTTAAAGCTACACGAGGTAGAGTAGCTTTAGATCTTAGTTTTACTCTCGGGTGAGAGTTTTCGTCATTTCATGGATCTGGGCAACTGGCAAAATACACTGGAGTTTACTTCACAACCTACTGGATGATCTCCAAGAAATATTTTCCTGTTATTGTGGGTTTTCTTTATTATTGCAACTAAGCCAGGAGTGTCATTCAGGAGTTATATTTCCTTAGTCATGTATAGAAGTGACTTAAATGTGACAGATTAAGGCAGAGGACCGAAGGATAAGAGAAGCATGTTGCTGAGCTGAGAAAGCAAGATTGAAATGGGGTGAGTTCTTCAGTGGTTAGTACATTCCTATGGCATGTGTGATATTTGATAGACAATTTCAGCTTCCCTCAGTGTTACCTATCTTTATGAGTGTATATATGCACATATGCATGCATTTATACACAATTTCAGCTTCCCTCAGTGTTACCTATCTTTATGAATGTATATATGCACATATGCAGGCATTTATAACTTAGTAACAGCCTTTCTGAAGGGATAGTGGCATACAATGCCCTGCACATGTATATTACATCTATAAACTATCACCACATGCAAAAATGAAAATTATCACTTTCCAAAGGTTCTCTGCACCATGCTGTAAACCATTCTCTTTTCCTTCTTCCCTATTTTCTGCTTCATCCAGAGGAAGCTATTCATCTACCTTCAGTCCAGAGATTAAATAGCGCTTTCTAGAATTCCATATACATGAAAATGTGCAGTATGTACTCTTCATTCTGACATGGTTCTCTGGACATACTAGTATTTATTTTGAGATCTACCTATGTTGTGTGGTTCACTGGCTTTATTTCACTGTGTGGGTAATCCAGTTTTGGTATATTAACAATGAAAATGTATCCAGGTGTGGTGATGCCCGCCTGTAACCCAGCACTCTGGGAGGCAGAGGCAGGAGGATCACAAGTTTAAACCTGGCTTGATACACTCAGTGACTTAGCAAGACCCTGTTTCAAAATAAAAATTGAGAGGAAAAAAAGGCTGAAAATATAACTCAATGCAGTGGCCTTGGCGTCAGTCCCCAGTACTACAAACCAACCACCAACCAATCAACCGATAAATAAAGTTGCTATGAAAATTAACATGAATCTTCGCACAACATATACTTTCATTTATTCCGAATAAAAAACTTACTAGCTCACAGGATAAAGACCCATCATGCTTCCTTTGCCAAGGTGCTATATCATTTCACATTCTTTTAGCTATGTATGGAAGTTCAAGTTACTCTATACCTCTGCCACTATTTGGTATGTTCACTCTTTAGTATTAGCAATTTTAATTTTAATAAGTCTGTAGTTGTATTGGTAGTAGTTTTCTTACTTTCTTACACACACACACACACACACATTTGGTGTATGTATATAATATATATTTGGAGACAGGGTCTTGCTATGTAGCTCAGGCTGTCCTTGAATTCAGTTTGTAGCCCAACCTGGCCTTGAACTTGCAGGGATCCTCCTGCCTCAGTCTCCTGAGTGCTGGAATTACAAGCGTGTACCATCATGCCTGGCATTCTCAATATTAGACATTTTGTCCTGTGCTTATTTGAGGTCAGATACTTTCCTGCTTAAATAATTTTCCCATTCAGATTATTGGGTTATTTGCCTTATTACTTTTACGTTTTTAAGTTCTTTATACACCCTGGACACGAGTCAATGATCAGACATGTTATTTGTAGCTATTTTTTATCAGACACTGTGGTTTAATCTCTTTATTCTTTTACCAGTATCTTTCAAAGATCATGACTTGAATTTGATGATGCTTATTTCATGACAGTGTTCTTTTGCAAAACCTGTTTCTTCTGTCAAATCAAGAAATCTTTGCCTAACTTTAAAGCTACAAAGATGCTGTTCTCTTTTCTTTTGGAAGTTTTGTAATTTTAAATTTTACATTTTGGAATAACATCCATTTTGAATCTACTTTTTAAAAAGTTTACTTTTTCTGCATATATAATTTTCCTGTACTTTGATGGGGAGACAACTACTTTTTCTACTCTGAATTCCCTTATCTCCTATGTCAAAGATCAATTGACCTTAGAGGTGCTTATTTCTGGGCTTTGCTGTTCTATTGATCTATCTTTATACCTCTACTGTGCTATCTTGATTACTTTAACTATAATACATTTTGAAGTCAGATAGTGTAAGATTCACTTCCTGGTGTTTTTTCTATTCAGGGTCTTTCTCTTTCCCTGAGTCACTTTGTCAATTTCTAAAAGTTAAAATAAAAAATCTTGCTGGGATATTTGCTGGGATTGCTTGTAATTTATTAATCAATATGGGGAGAATTAACACCTTCCTATTAATGATTTCCAGGTTATAAACATAATAAGGTCACATTGATTTATGTCTTCTTTCATCTCTCTCAGCAATATTTTATATTTTTTCAGGCTATAAATTTTGAATACCCTTTATCAGATTTATTCCTAAGTATTTGATGATTTCTGGTGTTACTGCCTATGATGCTATTTTGATAGATTTTTTCCCATTGTTTATATCTAGTATATTAAAAGATAATTTAATTTTGGGTTAAGATCATATAGACCTTTCAAAGTCATGTTTTACTTTAATAGATTTAAAAATTTTTTATTTAAAGGGATAAAACAGAAAAAGGAGAGAAATATTACAGAATTAAAAAAAAACATAAACAGTAAGAAATCACTAGCTGATAAATTACATATTGCTCTTTTAAAAATAGTTGTTCAAGTTACAAAATTAAAGCACACAAAATGGACACTCAAGCAGTGAGAGTGCAAACAGATCTGTTCAACAATCCAACAAGAACTAAGAAATATGGGTAACAATCCTGCACACATAAATATACATGCAGTTATATCTTTTATAGCACTTCCTATTTTCTCTTTTTTACAATAGCAATTATACATTTTTTAATTAAAGAGAAAAAACAGGAAAATGGTAGATACATTACAGAATTTCAAGAAAAGAAGATAAACAGTAAGAAATCACTAGTTGATAAATTACATATTGTTCTTTTAGAAATAGTTATTCAAGTTACAGAATTAAAACACACAAAGTGGACACTAAAGCAGTGAGAGTGCAAACAGATCTGTTCGACAATCCAACAAGAACCTAGAAATATGGTCATCAATCCCACACATCTAAACATACATGCAGCTATATCTTTTATAGCGCTTCTTATTTCCTCTTTTTTTACAATAGCAATTATACATTTTAAAAATTTTATTTAAAGAGAAGAAAAACAAAACAAAACCAAACAGAAAAAAGGGTAGCAACAATACAGAATTCTAGAAGAAAGGAAGAAAAAGGAGAATGAGAAAAAGCCCCACTAAGAAATCAGTAATTTATAAATTATGTACTGTCATCCTGGATGTAGTTGTTCAAGTTACAAAGTTAAAGGACACATAGTAAATATTCAAACAGTCAGACTACAAACAGTTTTGCTCAAAGATCCCACAAAGATTCAGCAATATGGTCATCTATTTTACACACTCAAACTTACTTACAGTTATATCCCTTAGAGCACTTTCTTTTCCTCTCTTTTTTGCAATAGCAATTACACATTTTGGTTTTATTACATTTGTAGTTCTTATTTACTTTTTACACTAGAGACACAATATGATATTTATAAATATGATTCTTATTTATTTCACTAATGAGGATAGTGTCAAGTTGTCTCCATTTGCCTATAAAGGCGTCAAGATCATCCTTTTTTATAGCTGAGTAATATTCCATTGTATAAAAATGCCACACCTTTTTCATCCACTCTGCAGTTGATGGGCATCTTGGTTGTTTCCAGGATTTAGCTATGAACATGGGTGCACATATATCACTGTGATATGAACTTTTCAGTTCTTTGGGGAAAATGCTCAGGAGGGGGATAGCTAGATTGAATGAAACTTCCAATCCTAGCCTTCTGAGAATTCTCCATATGGATTTCCATAATGGTTGCACCAGTCTACATTCCCACCAACAATGGAGCAGTGTTCCTTTTTCCCCGCAGCCTCGCCAACATTTGTTATCAGTTTTAATAGATTTTTTAAAAAAATCAGATTCAATTAGATCCTTTCTGTGTTTACTCAAAACTTTTATAAGGAATGAATATTAGATTTTAACAAATGTGTTTTGGTGATTTGTGCGAATGATTATTATTTTAAAAAACTCCAAATATAGTGATTTTATGTTAAGCTGTTAAACTGACTTTCATCTCTGAAAGAAAGGATACTAGATCATGATGTGTATCTTTTAAATTTATTTTTAATTTCAATTTTCTGAGACTACATTTAGGGACTTTGTATCTATGCTACTTTAGGATATTGTTTATATTTTTATTTATTTAGGACACCATCTGTTTTTGGTATCAAAGCATGAAATGTTGGACTTGAGAAATATTCTTTTCCTTTAGTTTTTTGGAAGAGTTTATATAAAATGAACATAATTTCTTTTTTTAATTGTATGATAGAATTCACCAGTGAAGCCACGTAGGCCTAGAATTTCTCTAGGTATAGTTTTTAATTACAAATTCAATCACTGTACTAGATATAGAGCCATTTAGGTATTATATTTTCAAGTTCCTCATTTCATTTCAGTGGTTGAATTTATTAGTAAAATGTTGCCTGGAACATTATCATCATTTAATAGCTCTGGAATCTACAGTGAATGCGACCTCTCCCATCTCTTGTATTTGTATCTTCATCTCTCTCTTTCCAGATTAAACTTGCTGGAGGTTAGCAATTAACCAAGACCAGCTTTTGATTTTCTTGAATGTTTTTGTTCCTCTTTTACTGATTTCTGCTGTCTTTATTCTCTTTGGGTTTCATTGGCCTTATTTTTCTGTTATTAAATTGGCAGTTTTCTTTCTCTTTTTTTGTCTATTATGTGTTATACATTTTCTCCTATTTCTTTACCTTAATCTTACTCATTTTAATATGTTGTTTTTTCCTTTTCTTAGTTCAAAATGTCTTCAAGCCTTTAGTTGGAGTTTTTCTTTGATGCAGGGACTATTCAGAAATGTGTTAGCTTCCAAGTATTTGGAATTTTCCAAGGATATTTATTACTAATTTCTAATTTAATTGCAGGGTGTTTAAAGAATTCATGTTCTATGGTTTGAGTCCTTTTTAATTCTTTGATATTTTTTTCAGGGCCAGGAATATAGTCTACTTTGGTAAGTGTTCTGCTTACACTTGAGAAGAATCTGTGTTTTGCTGTCATGTGGAATCTTCTAAAAAAGTCAATTATTCAATTGTAGTTTCAACTATATTTTTCTGGTCTTCTATATTTTTATTATTTTTTTTGCAACTTGTTCTAGTAATTTTTGAGAGGGATGTTGAAATTTTGGTAGATTTGTCTATTCTACTTACAGTTCTATCAGCTCTGCTGTTAGGTACATAAACATTTAGGATTGCTTTCTTTGCATGAAGAATTGGCCTATTTATCAATATAAAATGATTCTATTCATATCTGTTCATAGCTCTCACTCTGAAGTCTTCCTAGTGTGCTATAAATCAAATATTTGATTAATCCAGCTTTTTCACCCAATTAATATTAGCATGATGTATCTTCTCTATATTTTTATTTCTCATTTGTTTTATGTTTGTATTTAAACTTATTTCTTTTGAGCAATATATGGTTGGGTCTTGCTTTAAAAATATAATTGCGGTGTTAGCTATTTATATTTAATGTGATTATTGACATGATTGGATTCAAATATACTATTTAACTGGTTTTTTGTACCATTTGCTTATTTACCCTATGTTTTTTTCTACCCCCTTTTTTATCACCTAGATTTTGGAATGTATCTATTTTATTGTATTCTTTGTTGGCAAATTAGTTGTAACTCTTTTTGTTTTATTTATAACTTTTATTTTAATGGCTGATTTGAGACGTATTTGTTTATCTTGAATGTATTCTGGTCTCTCTTCAGGACATATTGTAATATTTAAGATCAATTACTTGAATGAAATATATTTGATTTCTCCCTTGTTGGCCTTTGTGCTAGTTTCATACATGTAATTTCTACATGTGTTATAAACCCTAAAATAAGTTGTGATTAACTTTACTTTCAAAAGGGAGGATCTTTACAAAGCATTAAAGAATGCAAATGTTTTTATATTTACCCCAATGCTTACCATTTCCCTGGTTCAAACCTTTTCACTCATCACCTCAGCCAAGGCCGTGTTAGAAGGAGCACAACTGTTAAAAAATTTGCTTTGTGCTGTGAACAAAGCCTTCTTGCCTTCTCGTCAGTAAAACAGAACAACTGGCTATTAGAGGCACATTGATAATCACTAATAGCTCAGCATTGTGAAAATCATCCCTCCTGGAAATCATGGAACTCCTCAAAATTTACTGAATCATTCCTCTCTTTGTTAAATACATGATGTTTATGAACTATCTTGTGCTTGGAATAACTTTCATCTCTCCCCAGCATTTGGGTATTGAAACCTCCAAGAGGAGGTGACAAGATAATCAGGACACTCATCACCTCTGTAGCTCCTTGGCATTGCTGCTGTATCCCGTCAGTGCTGAGACCTTGAAACTCGGTGGTTTGAGCTCTGTGGTTTGAGCTGCAGGTGCTGTGGACAGACAGCCCAACAGATGACCATTATGAACTTGGCACTCGCAGGCCAGATTTTGGAGAAGAGAGAAAATATAGTCATTTTACACCTTCAACATTGATACAAAAGATGAAGCCAGTACAGAAAGCTGATCTAAGAGGGCCAGGTGCCTGGTACCATCCTTTTCCCATTTGCCAGCTGACTTCTCTTGGCTCATTCGAGAAAATCTTGTTCTGTTCTGACTGAATCAGGCACATGAAGGTGCTCAGATAAGGTCATGCACTGGCACAAGTCACTTATCTGGGCCAGCATAGGAGTACAGGTGTGGATCAAGGTGCCTTTCCCCAGTTCTGCTGTATAACAAAAATCAAATGCCGCCCTGGGCCCACCAGACTTCTGGCTGACACTTGTTATCATAATTTCCATAGAGCCATATAGACATGACTGATGAGGAATACAGTTTACGCCAAAGATGGAAAAGAATCTACACCAAACCCAGTTAACATGTACTGATTAGTCAAGGCAGTCTGACCACGGTAAGAAGAATTCCAAAAACTATGATCCGTGAACTGGTCCTCAACATTAAGAGAGTCAAAGACAAATAAGAATAGTCAAAGTAATGGCTTAGTGAGGCTGTGTAATCACGGCCAAACCAAGATTGTAGATGGTGAATTGATGGAGGGCGGAGTAAGCAGAGACTAGTCACACCCTGTGTGTAACAGAAAACAGACTGTTTCCAATTAGAATGAGGCCTATAGAATTGGTCAGTTAGTTCAAAAAATAGTAAACCATTTCAAAGGAGATAAAACCATGTGCTTCGGACCAGTAACCAAGTGATTAGTGTGGGTTGATGGGAGTAGAGGAAGCTTCACAGAACCTTACTGGTTTTAGTAACAGAGATCCTGCTGTGACTCCACAGTGGTGCAAGTGCCCGGGTTCTGGACCTGCTCACTGACTGGCACATAACCTGGAGTGAGATCTTCTCACTCTCCTAAATCTCAGTTTCTTCATCTACATTATAGGGAGAATAATTTTAGATTCCTTCACAGGTCTGTTATGGGATTAAATGAACTATCACATGGCAACTAACCACCTAGCATTACCTGATAGAAAGTAAATATTTTATGAATATTAGCTCATAGTGATGGCAGGTTCACCAGTAGCCAAATTGATTGGCGCTGCCTGAAAATAAAATTGATGACGTGCAAGACCTAAGCAATATGCTCATTTCCGCGAGGTACCTGACTCTGGGAGATTAGACAGCTGGCTGGCTGGTGATAGGGGACAAGCTGTGTTGTTCCTGCTTTCTGTTTCATGCCTTTCCTACCACATCCCATCACAGCCTGTACTTAGAAAGCCAGAAATGGTGGATGAGACCAATTAGGGGCAGAATTGGACAGATTTGAACTCATTTTTACCTTAATTTGTTATCATCCTTTTGATTGTGGGTAAACTGTGATATTTTGTTCAGGGTTCCTTGCACAGTTGCTTGCCAGCCTTTCATAACCAGCTGGAGGGGCAGCCGCCAAGCCTGGCATTTGACAGTGAAACTGCCTCCTACGTCCCGCGAGGCTCTGGCAGGGAGCCCACGCCTCCGACTGGGCCAAGCGATTGCTGGCCAGGTTTCAGGTCAGCAGAAAATGACTCATTTTTGTTGTGCATTTGAAGAAAGCAGGCGCATCATAGGGTTTTTTAATAAGCGTGTTTAATTGCGGGGTTTTCTCAGGAGAGGATACTATGTCCTCTTCATATCCGTCACATGAAGAGGGGACAATGAGAGGCCTAATGACCCAAGCACTGCAAGGCTCCTTCGAGCCACTGCAGACTTAGCTGTGGGCAAGCTCTGGGATCCCAGGAAGAGACAATTCCAGTGAGAAGCTGCCTGAGGAAGGGGGTTCTGTCCTTACCGGAAGTGGGGGCAGAGCATAGGTAGAATCCTTTTCCTTTAGGATGTGTTACTCCTGTTTGAGGTTTTCTAGGCTACCAGAAACATTCCAGAGGCCTCTGCTTCCTCCTCCTCTTCTCCTCCTTTTCCCCATCTTCTTCCTCCTCTCTCTACCCTATGTCTTCATAATGCAGACTCACTGTATTTCTAAGGCTGACCAGGAACTCCTGCGTTCAACCAATCCTCCTATCTCAGCCTCTACAGTAGCTAGAGCTGGAGGTGAACATCCCGTGCCCGACTTTCAAGTTGCTAAAAAAATATAAAGGGAAGCTCTACATTTAGTTACATTCATAGAAAAGGTGTTGGAAAATGCCAAAGACACTAAACAGTCATGACTCTTGGTATCTACTGACAGTGTTGCAGAGAAGAAGAAATTCTAGCTTTGACATCAGAACTAACTTTCTTGTTCTATTCCAACTACTAAGAAGCAGGGGGAAAGCCAGGTGTGGGTGGTACACGCCTGTAATTCTTACACTCGGAAGCTGAAGCAAGAGGACCACTGAGAGTTCAAGGCCAGCCTGAATAACATAGAAATACCCTGACTCAAAAACCTAACTTCCCTTCAGAAGAACCACCTTAGTTGGGCATCTTGTGTTTACTCTTGAGGCCTTAGTTTCACCGTATATAAAATATAGAGGACAGAATTAACCTCTAAGTTGTCTGTAGGTTGTGATATTGGCTGTTAGAAATGACACAGTGTAATATCCATCTATACAAAAAAGAATGAAAATAGGTTTAACGCCCTGAAGGATATGGAAGTGATAAAGGAAGGGCAAAGTGAATTTATACAAAAAGGATTTACTAATCAATGTAGCTGCAAAGATACTTTTCAAGTGAAGCTTAATGGGAGAACAATAGCATCTATGAAAACATTTTGAGATTACACTTCAAATGAGCTCATTAAAGGAAAGTTTAGTTCATATCACATAACAAATATCTATGTAGCATGCACCATGTACTAAGCAGTGTGCTCTGCGCTAGGGCTTGAGAGATGGACTGAAGCAGAGGTCTTTTATTGTTAGCCCTCTCAACAGTTATTTCATTTGTTTCCTTTTAGTATATGTGCCTGACAATTTTGACTGCAAGAAAGATTTGCAGAAAGAATTATTGATGAGAGTAATTGTTTCTTTTTTTTTTAGTAGAGGTTGTTTCTGTGCATTTAATTTTTTTGTTTTTATTTTTGTTATTTTTGAGAGATTATCCATGTTCTCCAAGTTGCACTTGAATTCCTGGGCTCACGTGTTTCTTTTGCCTCAGCCTCCCAGGTAGCTGGGGTTACACACATGTGACATCTTTCTTGACAGTGGAAATATTAATAATAGCTGAATACTTTGAATGCTTACTTTAAGTCATTGTTCTAAGTGCTTGGATTTCATTCTCTCATTTGAATCTCTCAACCCTGTAAGGTTAGCACTATTATTATCCACAATCTATCAAGTAAGAAATTAGATCTTAGAGAATGCTTTTCCCAAATTTCACTTCACCTTTGTCATGCCTGCTTTTAATGACTGTGGACTTAACAGAGCAAAGTGCGTTATTTCAGTGTAATATCTGTGTCAAGTACTTACTGCGGGCCAGGAGCTGGGCTGAAAACATATAAGTCAAGATAATATTTTGGAACCTGGCTACAAAGACAGTTTTAGACTCAAAAACCTTTGGAACTTTGTAATCATTGAAGCTTTCCAAAACAGAAAGCATTAGTGCAAAAGATCATGAGTTCCTTGCTACTTAGATGTTTCCTTAAGTTGGTTGAAAATTGGAACAGTTTTAGGAGAGTGTGAATCTTTGTACTGCGGAAAGTGAGTTAAGGCAGGAAACCCATGGGATCTCTTGTATTCTCCAATGAAACCACTGAGGTTGGCTGTGTAAGACGTGGCCCAGAGGGGAGAAAAATAACTTAGACCAATCAGAAAATCTGTCAAGGAACATGGCCTATTATCAACATTAGCCATGAAATCACATGACTTTTATCTTGCACAGAGTATAAATCAATAAAATTAATGCAATGAACATAAGCCCAGTTTCTTACTGAGAAAAGAGAGGGTACAATTTATCACATGCATACACTGGGCAATGGATGGGCCTCTTGCAGTTTAAGTTGAGGACTGATTTTTTGCTATTTGCAATGCGAATCCTATTCAGTTATTCCTTCTGCAACATGATTTTCCTTGAGTGTGAGACAAAAGCCAATGCTTCAGTGCACTTTTTCATCAAAGGAAAAGGTCATAGCTTAAAATTCAAACTGCTCCTTGGCTACTGAATTTCCACTATTGGTTTGGACATTCCAGCAACAACAGTAAATGATGTTCCTTAGTTCATTATCAGCCCCTAGATTTGTCCTAGTGTAGCAGGTGAACATGGAACAAGTCTTTTTCTCATCTTAAAAGGTTATGAATGAGATTTCTGACATTTGTATTCCTGGGATTGCATAATCATCACTGGCTTAAAGCTTTGAATGTGTGAATGCCTATGGGGTTATATAGAAATTTCCTGAATGATTATGAGAGTGTAACTCAACCAGGTCCAAAAAGCTAATATTTGGCATTTCTATTATTTAAGCTATACTTATGCTTAGCACGTCACAGTGCTTTATGGAGAGACAGAAAAACAGAGGGAGAAAAGGAGAAAATGATTTGCTTTTCCAGGGTCGTGGGGAGGCCGCAGCAGAGCTGGGCTAGAGTGAGCTACAGTGCAGTTCAGGTTCCCTGCAGGGCTCTTTCTAGTTCTCTCAGGCTCCTTCAGCAAGTGCACTCCACTGCATCAAGTATGAGCTGTGGACCTGGGCAGGGACAGTCTGCGTGCGTGCTGAGATGGCGCAGGAAATGGCAAGTGTCTCTGCCCCTGGGTTGAGAGCTGGACCAAGCACACAGTTAATTAGGCTGATGCTCATGGATTTCTGAGGCTCAACACTGCTTCTCTGCCCAGTTGGCTTTGGATAAGGAAGGCTTTTATTTATTTTTTTTAAACATTTATTAGTATACATCTTCATACATGCTGATTATGTCTGTAAGAGGGTCTTTATCCAATGACTTCCTGGTTAAAGGTACCAGAGACATGGAGAGGCATGGATTGAATCTCCAAGTCTGGATTTTTGGGAAGGATTTTTTTTTTTTTTCTGAAAGAGAATGAAGAAGGGGTTGGCAGAAGAGATGAGGAAAAAAGAATGGGACTCCAGGCAGAGCTGAGGGAACGGTTTCCCCGAAGTTCTCTAGGAGACAGTGAACATAAGAATCCCCTTTTTGAATTCAACTGATGTGGGGCAGTTTCCTCATCCAATACAAAGTTTCTTTACCTATCGGGTAATTAGAGAATACAGCTCTGGAACCTCAAGAAGAACACACTGAAAGCCTTATTTAAGGGACTAAATACCACAAGTGCTCCTAGGAGTATTGTGGGCAGCAGATGACACTGATAGGAGCACATGAACTACCCTAAGGCATCCATTTGAGGGCAAAGGAAGGGTTTTGTAGCAGGGTGGATTTCTGGTGTCTGCTGATGGTATGTAAGAGCCTGAGAAACAGAGCCAGCAAAGTTAAGCTATACTGTAGTAAAAAACATGGGCCAGCACGGACCAAGAAACTCTCTCTCTGTCTCTCTCTGTCTCTCTCTCTGTCTCCAAGGCTGCTCTTTAGGAACCCCTTTCAAGACTGTTCTTGATGTCCATTGATTTTTAAATATGTAATTAAATGGCTAAGCAGAGGAAAAATACATAGGATTTGCTGTCAGCACTAAGCTTTTTGGTTTATGATCTGCTTGCTTTTAAACATTTTAAAATTCTATTTTGCTGCTATCTACAAACTGCCAATCTCTGTAACAGATACTGCAAAGCACACTACCAGGAACAAGATAAGGTTCCTGGGCTGCAGGCACTAAGGACACAAACAGTGGGCCAGAAGACACACTCACAGCTGCTGCCATAGAAGGCCGTCTGTGGTAGGTGGCGGGAGCAACACAAAAGCAGCAAGCTTGTCTTGCAGGTGTCAGCAGGGCCGGTTTCACGGGAAGTTATTTTTCTTAGACTTAAACGCCATCCAAGCAGTGTAATTTATTTTCATTCAAATAAAGATAATTTTACTTATATTTAGATGCACACAAATCTCTAAAAGGACAATGTCTGTTTTCGTAATGATATTTGAGCAATAAACCCTAGAAAGTATGCTGATTGTCTCCTAACCCAAACATTTCTTGGCAGAATGGTGCCAAACCACCTGTCACTGTAAGGTCCTGAGTCATTGATACCAATTCCTTTTTGACCAGAGTTGCTTCTCTACTATCCTGTGTGTACTTGTTTGAGGGGCCCCATTGAGTAGCGCCCCTCTTGTTCACTTTGACTCTGAACAAGGGATGAATAAGGCTTAAGAAGGAGGCACACTGGAGGCTGACATATTATTTTTCTTATCAGTGAGACAGAGGTCAGAAAATGTAGATTCTATTTGCTATTTATGCGCTCGCAGGCTCACTAATACTGAATCCCAGACGGGGGAAGACTTAATTACACTGCCCCTGCTCTGTTGAAAATGCATGCATATCTGAGACTGTTTGTAAAACTCAGGGCATGGAGAAATAGAGAAAAATGCATGCTTCCTGCAGAAACATCAGATTCCAGAGCTGAAGAAGGGAGACGAAGGGCTGAGATTACAGGGGCTCAGCTTTGAGTTCTAACCAGTTGGGTCCATGGCCTATTTTGCACTGTAAGGAGCAGGCAAGGGGGACAGAGAGAGCAGGACGGGTGAGGTAGTGAAGCAGTCTCCTCGCGGGACAGATGAAGCAGGAGAAGCCGTTCTCACTGTGCAGCTCACCAGCAGGCCTGCTGAACACGCGGCAGTCAAGGTAGCGGAAACTATTTGTTTCTGTCCCACTGGAAAGAATCAGCTGAAGACTGAATGAAATGCAATGAAAGAAGTCCTCTCAAATCCAAACAAACAAACAAACCCCAAACCAAACAGCCACGCAGAGACACGCTTTTGTCCTCTCCTTGGCTCCCTGACAGACCTTCCTCCCTTCTCACGTCCACAAATCTTGGCCACAGAAGTCCTGCCCCAGGATTTACTTCATCATTACAATCATAATTTACATCATTAGGCAGAGATGTCATTGGTCAAGACACGACTGTGAGGTGGAAGTCGAGAGTAGAATGGTGGGTGGCGGAGGCCGAGGACAGTAGGAGAGGAGGGAGGCCCAGGCTGACCGGTGGGTTTGGAGTTGCCGTTCGGACCAAGGAGCTCCGGCGCACCATTACTGAGAGATAGAGCCAGCAAAGTTACTGAGGAGGGTGACTAGACAGCAGTCAGGCACTGCACAGTTTTGAAAGCTAGAATAAAGAATTTCAAAAGTTTGCTTTAGTTGGAAGTGATATTTGAGGAGACAAATATACAAGGGTGATAAAAAATATGGTGTTTAAACAATAAAAATTATGGTGAAAGACACAGTGCCATCAATTCCTCTTGCAACACCCCCTGACATTTAATAGATTTATCCCACTGTCCTTGGTACTTTCAGCAGCAGTTCTGGAAGTTCTCTTTCATGTGTTTGTGATGTGTGATCAAAAATACAGTGAGTACTGTTGCCATGCAGCAGAAATGTAGGCTTCTGGAAGCATCACACCGTGGCCTTGCCTGCCTCATGTGCCAGATCTGGTACTGTGTTACTTGTGACTGTTCCCAAGGTCAAAAGGACTATGAAAGGGAAAAGTTTTGAATCTGAGAAAGATAGTGAGGTAACGACAACAGTGTAACTAAAGACACTCACAAAAGAGGGCTGTCAGAACTGCTTCAGAAAGTATCAAGAATGATGGGATGAATGTGGGGGAGTGCTTTGAGGGGATTAATAACGCTGTGTTTTTTACCTCAGTAAATTTTAAAATTTTGGCACACACCCTATTCTCCAATCACAGCTAGGACATCACTTGATTTCTTGCTTTAAGCCTTATGCATGTATACATGTATTGAAACATAACATGGCACCCATTCATATACACAATTTCTATACTTTTTATGTATCAGTTAAAAATAATATTTAAAGTTTTTAAAAAGATGTGATGTGAGAGAGGTGAGTCTTTGGAATAGGTATTTTCTTAGATCATGTGATTAGGTCATCCCTTCACCTCATGCTGTTAGGTCTTCTTTCTTCCGTGTGTGTGACAGAGAGAGAGAGAGAGAGAGTAAAAGAGATAGAGAGAGACAGAGATAGAGATAGACAGAGACAGTGACAGTGACAGAGAAAGATAGAGACAGAGAAAGAGATATGGACAGAGAGAAAGAGGGAGAGACAGAGAGATACAATAGGGGGAGGAATGATCTCAGGTCCCTATAATTTCTTAAAAGGCTCCTATTTGCTCAAGAACTCTCTGACTTACTCTAAATTCCCTGGATCCTTCAATGTTTACTCCTACAACCACAGAGAAATATGCATTTCTTTTTGTAGGGAGCCTGAAAACATGCATCTTATTCTAAAAATCCACCCATTACAACAGCTACATTCTTACTGTGTGAACCAAGTCATTCATGTAGCCAAGAAGTGAGAAAATCTCCTAGAGCCAGCAGCCTCCTCTCTCAGAAGGCAGGCTCAGTCTCAGCCAGTCCTGAAGTTTTGACAAGGTACTTCCACCTTGCTGGCCCTTACTTTCATGTTCTGTAACACAAAAGGGTACATTTTCTTTATTTTTAAAGTCAGTGGCTAGGACTTACTGGTTTGAATGTCATTTAAAATATTAAAATTATAGATAGGAGTCCAAGGTTTACTTCCCTCTCTACTACTTCTTCCCAGATGTAATATACAGCCACATTTTTATGACTTTCTTACCGATGTGCGTATCTTTGAATAATATGACTTTTTTCAGTAAATGAAATTATATTAATGTACAATTTCCTAACTTCACTTTTTTCGCTTAAATAATTTTGTGATTTTCTAATTTTACGACACACGATCTCTCCTGTAACTATTGCCAGAGATTTGATGTTATAGATGGAGGATGGCTGTTGAAGCACTCCCTCAAAAAGTGAATATTTAAGTAGCTCTCACTATCTGCTTTCATAAACAGTGCTATGATAGATATGCTAATGTATAAGCCAATGGCTCTTTGTATATGGATGTCAAGAGAAAAGGCAAACAGAACTGGAACTTTTGCTCCAAGAATATGCATATTTATGTGTAGGTGGACAACTACAGTGGGTGGAATTTCCCAAGTGACCGTTGGAACTTACTGCCTTCTTTTTGCTTCCTGCTCTTCAGTATTTGCACTCGCATACTGTGTTGATAGTTCATGGTCATATCCAAAATGCGACTCCCATTTCCCTCTCTGAATATATTCCCTACTCAGTCATCCCCACTTATAAAATGGTGACACCATCATCTCTGTTCTTAAGTTCCCAAGCCACAAGTCATTCTGTATTTCTATCTTTTAGCCATCCTTCAGACTGCATCCATCCCGCAAATTAGTTCTCCTTTCACAGCACCGCTAGAATCCATTCACTCTCTTCAGCCTTCACTGTTACCGTCTCAGTCCAGGTCACCATTCTCTCTTACTTTGGCTGAAACCATTATTCCCTAACAAACCTTCCAGCTACTATTTCCCTTGTGAGGTCCTTATCCTTGTCTTTGTCCTTGTCCTTATCCTATACTGCAACCAGAGCCGTGTGTCTTAAAAATATAAAATTGATCATTTTACACCTGTGCTTTAAATTCTTCAATCATTTCCAATTTCACTAAGAATAAAAAGATGTATGTTCCTTGGCTGGACTTCCAGATCCCATGTGATCTTACCCCAGCCCTCCTGCCTCAGTGGCCTTACTTGGAGCCACTGCTTACTATATGTTGACTATTCTATTTATTTATTTATTTATTTATTTATTTATTTTGTCTTTTTGAGACAGAGTCTTGCTATGCAGTTCAGGCTGGCCTTGAGCTCACTTTGTAGTCAAGGCTGGTCTTGAACTCACAACGATCCTCTTGCCTCAGCCTCCCGAGTGCTGGGATTACAGGCGTGAGCCACCACACCCAGCTTCCATTCTATTCACTTTGCTGGATTTTCCAGTCCACTCTCACCTTTGAAACTTCATGCTTACTTTGTCCTTGCTTTGGGACACTTTCTCCATCTTTGCATGGCTGGCTCCATTTTAGTATGCAGTTGTTATTTCAATGTCCTCTCCTCCAAAATGCTTTCTCTCCCCTGCCTGTCTTTGTCTTGTAACTCTGCCTGTCTTCTCTAACTATGCTCTATCGCATTGCTCTGTTGATTTCCTTCATAGGTCTCATCAGGATGCAAAATCATAGCTCTTAATTATTTACTACCACAAAGCAGGGATCCTGTGTCTCTTCTTTCTGTCTCTTGCATACAGTAGATGCTAGACAAATAGATAACAAGTGAAAGCAGTCTTTCCTGCGGAGTGACATTCACTCTGGGGAAGACCCAGAGACAGGAAAGCACTGGGAGAGGGAGAACTGGAGAGAGTGGGGGGAAACTGTCCAAGGAGAGCATGGCATTGGGTGAGTAAAATGAGGCTGAAGGGGAAGGTCGTTGGCCGATCACAGACAGCCTGCACTGAGTTGATCTTTAGGGTCCCCGAGTTCTCTTGTTTGGTTCCCCATCACATCATATTGTATTTCTATCCAAAAGAAATTCATGCACCAGGGTCTAGTCCATGCACTCTAGGATTTGAAACTCGGTCTAGACCAGTGAAGGTGAATCTTTTAGAGCTTTCAATGATAACAAATAGCTGCCTGCAGAGTGAGTGCCCCAGTTTTGCCACCACTGGTCTAGACCTTTGGTATTTTGAAAGTAGCACTTGACTATTGTATGTTTCACACTCAAGAAGACTCTGTATCTTTAAATTCACAACTTATTTTTTTCCAAATTTGTCAGGATTTGATTCATTTGATTATGTTGACTTGGCTCATTATCTATTTTATCCAGCTCAGCAAAAGCACAGATTTTTCCTAACAATTAAAAAATTTCACAGTTATCTCCAGGACCATTGAGATGTGTGATAATCTCATTACTTTCTTTAGTGCAACTAGCAACTTCTTTTGCTTAAAAGCTGTTCATGTTCTTTCCAATGAAAGGTACCTTTAGGTGTGTTAAGGTGTGTAATTTCCTCTTGTAGAACAAAAGGCTCATTTTTGTTGTTGCTTGTACAAAACCCATTTATTCCTCCATCCAGTACTTAGAGTTGTATGTTTTGTACTATCTTGGAAAGACAAATGATGTTTAAAGATCAAGGAATGGTTTATTTGCAGCACTGGTATCTCACTGAGGCCTCAGATTTCCAGCATCTGTCTATCATGACTAATGCCATTCAACAGATGGAAAGAACAAGGAAGTCCTGACGGTGTCCTGAGTTCAGACCAAGACCTGAGCCTGACTGCCAGGGCTGGGGGAACCTTCTCATCACCCGCTCCACTCTGCATCAGGAAGCATGAAGACAAACTCATTTTTGCTATGCAAATGGATATAAAAATGTGATTTATAAACCATTTTTTCAAAACTATTCAGTTGCAGGAGAGGGTCTATTTTTTATTAGATCTGTTAATGAGGTCAGTATAAGAAATCTCTCCACAAAGGTCTGTTTCATTATTTCTATGCAAATTTACTTAAGCAAAATATAGTTGTTTAAAATATTACACTATAATCAACTTTATATCAAGCTTCCAAACTCCAAAAGCTAAGCTATGCTTTTACTTCTCTTGCCAAAAAGTTTGTTCTTTGTGTTAATGTCACCATCAGATTAAAGGAGGTCAACGTGGTTGTAACTGAGATGTTGTTTGGTTCTTATTTTAGCCTTAAGCTAGCATATTAATAAAGCAGCATATGAGTATCCTGTTGTGTAAATTGTAAGTTACATTTTCAGAATGGGCTCGTAGCCTAGAAACAACAGAGACCTACTGGAATATCATAAAATTTCCTCTCTCATCTGTGTCCTTTTAATTATTTTTAAAATTTCTCTTGTATGGAATAATCTTAAAATGTATGTTGTAAGCTATACTTGGCTAGAGAGTAGACTAGGAAAAGAAGGGAAAAAAGAGAAAAGGAAGGGAAAAAGAAAGGAAGGAGACAGAATGGAGGCAAAAAGAGAAGCAAAGAAAGAATGAAGAAATAAAAGAAAAATCAACAGTTTTTGGTTCTCATTTCAAGATTTTTAACTGCCTTATAAATCATTTTGCTACTAAAATTGTGGGGCTCCTTTTTTAAAAAACTACTTCATCTTATTGATTCACACTTTTAAAAAATGTTATTTTGACATGTAGATTCATGCATAGTGCAAAGACAGTTCAGAGAGGTCTGGCCCGTCTTCTTCCGTTCTGGTGCCATCCGTTTACCCAGCACAGTGCAGCGTGTGTGGCCGGTCTGTGCATCTTATCACAAGGGTAGACGGGCGCCGCCATGTCATCAAGAAACACAAATAGTCCATCCCCGCAATGACTGCTCTCTCCTGCCTTTTTATTTTCTTCTCCCACCCTTCATCCTTATACCCTGGAAACCTCCAATTTGTTCTCTTTCTCTATATTTCTACTGTTTCAGTATCAGTATGTAAATAGTACGCAGTGTCCAGTGTTCTGAGATTGTTTTTTTCCACTCGGTGTGGTTTCCCTGAGATTCATCCTTGTTGCTGTGTATATGGAGAGTCTGGATTTTTTTTTTTTTTTTTTTTTTATTGCTGAAGAGTGCTCCAAAAATTGTCTCTAAATAAATTAGTGAGTGGAGTGCTAACGTTCACTTTATTCAATAAGGGGCTGTTTCGAGAATTCTATTCAGACTGAGAACAGTAATAAATCTGAGGGATGCAGTCGGTTCCTTGTATCTGCTTAGACCTCTGTTCTTTGCACATGCTGAACACTCCTCTGCAGGTATCCGCGCTACCGTGACCCTGTTTACACCTCGGCCTTGCAAAATTCCTCGTTGAATCTTGCAACTGCTCTGTTCTCTGCCTCCCTGCCTCATGGAAGGAATTTTTGCACGTTTGCCTTCCTCCATCCTCCCGTTTCTTCTCTTTCCTAAAATTTTTTTCTGGGTGTTAAGAATTGAATCCAGGATCTGGACACTGAGCCATCCCAAGTCCTTCTTTATTTTGTATTTTGAGACAGGGTCTCATTAGGTCTCATTAGACAGGATCTAATATCCTCGGGCTGGGTTTGAACTCGGGTCCTCTGGAGTGCTGGGATTACAAGCACGCACCGCATAGCCGACTCCACGCCTTTCATTACCCATTCACCACCATGCGTTTCTCCTCCGTTAGACGGGGAGCCTTTTGAGGCAGGGAAACATCTTGCAATTCCTGAGTGTAAGTGGCTTGTTTTCAGTAAATGCTGGTTTTGTTGACTTTGTGTTAAAGGAAGGTAGATTCCGGGTTCTGACTCTGCTAGCACAGGGAAATCACTTAGGGAGACCTGAAAAACATCTGAGAGTCTCACCCTCAGAGATTTCAAGGTATAGCCAGCATCCTTGATTTCAAAAGTTTCCCAGATGGTTGTAATGTGCAGTCAAAATCTAGAACTGCTGTCTTGGCCAGGGTGAAGAATTACTGTATTAGTCAGGTTGGATTTATATAAGAGATAGCATGTGAGGTTTTTTTTTTTTCTTTTTTACCTTCTGACAATATTTTTTTTCTAAAAAAAATAAGGATTTACTTGTACCTTTGTTTTAGAGGGTTCTTTTGAGACAGGGTCTCACTATACAGTTCAGGTTGGCCTTCAGCTCACTTTGTAGCCCAGGTTGGACTCAAACTCATGGTGATTCTCCTGCCTCAGCCTCCCAAGGCTGAGATTAGAGGTGTGCAACACCACCTCCAGCTGATTTACTTGTATCTGGATGCTATGATTGTTACAGAAAGGTACTTGAACTTTGTGTGTCACTTTGGTTCTACAGAATACATTTTGCAAGTGGATGAAATTTGCTCTCTACTTTTCTTAAACTACACATCAACTCAAAACACATTTTAGAAGCTTCAGAGTCATAATTAACCAGTGGTTCTCAACTCTGGTTGTATATTAGTGGAGACTTAAAAAAATTGTAATACCTTGTCTACACTCCACACCAATTAAATGAAATTCTCTTTGGTAAGACGTACGTATCTGCACTTTGAGAGCTACCTAGGTGATTCCAAATTTAGCCAAGGGTGGAGAACCAATGTCCTAAATGGTTCCTAGAGAAATACACCTCTGATCTATCTTTGTAAATATGTATATGAATACTTTCTGTTTATCTAAATGAACTCATTAGTTAAGGGAAAGTAGGAATTTATTCTCATATTCTAAGAAAACTTACCTGTCAAAAATGCACTATTGATAAATGCTCACTACTTACATCATTATTTCTTCTAATATAAAATGTAAAGCAAGTTAAAGATCAATGGTACTTAACTTTATACCTCAGGTTTACAGATGACAAAGCCAAGGCATAGACACGTAAAACTGCCCAAAGCCTTGGAGGAGGCACCTTGAGACTAATGGGAAGAGGCCTTCACTCTTGGGATTGGCAGCTGACTTAGGGTGGCACCTTCAGGCATGTGTCCAAGCTGCTCCCCTCTTATCCTAGCTCCAGACCTGAAAATAGCTTACCCCAAGTCACACATTTACCCAGAGTGGAGAGAGATGCTGAGATCAGAATCTGGGGCACTTGCACCTTCTTTTTACCATCCTTGAAGATCAGAAAATATACTTGTATTTAAAAATGCTGATTTGTGTCTGCTTTGACTTAGGGTTCAGACCTAATTACTCTCGCCCCTAAAGAATCTCACATTCTAATTCCCAAACCTAGGAATATATTATCTTATATGGTAAAAGAGACTTTGCAAGGATGGTGAAATTAAGGATGTGGACATAAAACAGGGATGGTGAACCTTTTAGAGCTTCCAGTGACACAAACAGCCAGCTCCACCATGGGTGCCATAGGTTTCCTACCTCTGGTATAAAGGAATTATCTCATGGACCCAAAGATAAGGAACGGTTTTCCACTGAAGCTTCTTGAAAGAACACAATACTTGCTGATACTTGATTGTGGCCTCTAAAACCTGTTTCTGGTTTTCTGATCTTCCAGAGCTGTGAACTAGGACAAATTTGAGATGTTTTAGGTCAATAAACCGGTGGCCATTTGTTGTAAGAGCCAAAAAAATTAAGAGACTTTGTTTCACATTAATATTTAATGAGATGAAGCCATATTTGACTATTGCAACTAATCAAGTGGCATGATGTAAAAAAGCAATGTAATGGTTGTCATTTATTATAGAAATATAATTAGGAGCATGATTTATGCACTAACCAAGAAGCTCATCGAGAACACCTTGATGCCTTTTCCCCCACAAGGAGTCTGCACTGAGTTTGGCTGTCTGATAAGGCTCTTCTCTCGCCTTCATTTCTAACTAATTGCTGCCCTCCTTAAGGAATTAGAGGAGCTGATATTGCTTTTCTTGGGTCAAGGTGTAAGGTCAAGCAGAGTTTAATCACACACGCTTTCTTGACAAGTCATACAAGTTAAAATGAAGTTCAAGGTGAGGAAGACCTATTCTTTTTATTTTTTCCTCTTAAAAAAGAGACATGGAGAGAGTAGTTGTCATGGACACTCAAGAAATAATGTCCACACATGTGGGAAAGACAGAAAGGATAGACCTGGAATTCAGTTTGACATAAGACCACTCACAGAGCCTGAAAGTCCCAGACAGTGTCCTAGGAAGTCTCCATGGTGGAGGCCAAAAGTGACTGCTTACTAAGTCTGGTGCAGTCACTTCCCCCCAAAGCTGGAAATGATTGCTGTTTTCTAATGGAGAGTCAAATGGATAGCTGGTTCATGTGTAGGTGCCACGTTATAAAAAGGACAAAAGTCATATTATATCCTTAAAGCATGCCCAGTGTGGTAAGTTACCTGTACTGTGAGAGCCACCTGGGAACTGAGCCAACAGAAGAAATACACTCTCATTTTATCTTGGGCTGTGCAATTATAAGAACAAACAAAGGGTAGGTGAGCCATCAGCATTTTAAGGGTGCTAGTGCTATTTCCTTTGCTTGTAATTCTTGATTGCTTTGCTCTGTGTCCGTCCCTGTGTCTGTCTCTCTCTTTCTCTCTCTGATAAATATATGTAACTAAATTTGGAAAAAATTAATATAGGATGTTACTCCTTCATAAAAATAAGTTTGCCTGGGAACTGTGAAATCATAGCATTAGAGATACTGCTGGAAGGTAGCATGGAGAGGGTGGAGAGGTAGGGAGATAATGAGAGAGAAATTTTTGTGAGCCTCTAACCCTTGAGACCATCAGTAGTGAGTGGGCATAGAGATTCAATTTGTATAAGACTTTCCGTAAGGTATAGGTCTTTCAGAAATAAAAAGATATTCCACCCCCTCCCCAGAGATTATGATCTTCAAATATTCAAATATTCAAGCAGAAATTAGCTGACTAGGAAAAAAGTATTGAACAGAGGATGTGAGGATCTTTTAGATTTCTTTTAATTTCAAATTCTTTATGATGCAATGTCTACTGCTCCATTTCTCTTTGAGATTTGGTTCTTTCTTTCCAAGAAGACAAAGTGGTCATAAATTTTAAAAGTATGTAATTGTCTTAGATGTTATTCTCTCCGTATGATTATTTGTTCTCCACGGAAATTCAAAACACATAACTTCGTCTCCTCACAATGTAAGACACAGTGTCTTAAAGGACAGCTGTAGAATTAGATTTGATACCCGCTGTTTTACTGTGGGCCCAGACTAATGAGGTCGTAGGTGAATCTCATCACATTTCCTTGTTGTACAGTCTTTATTCTAATGCATGAGAGGGTAAAGGAAGAGTTACCAGGAGGCTGCTGGGGCTGGCTCTTTTTCTTTCCCTGGGAGTAGGTACCATGACATTTTCCAACCACTGGGTTTTGTGTTTAAGGAAGCATGAAGGAGAAACCTTCTCAGAGCCTCTGGCTCTGGCTATGATCCACGTCTATCAGGGCCCTGCCCTGTGTAAATCAGACAGCCAAATCCAGCCAGATAGAGTCCATCCATCATGTGCTGGAGGTGATGTGGGCTGCACTGTCTGTAAATCTGGAGAAAATAATGTATTTGTGCCGTGAGATGACATCCCATAATGAGATCGTGATATTCCATAGCATGTGATTTGCTATTTGTGACAAAGATGAATGTCACAGTGAGCACGGCTGCCAAGAGGCTGCGGGGCCTGGTGGACACATGTTAGAAAAGGGCCCTTTCAGACAACCCAGCCATAACTCTTCCCGACGGGAAATAATTTCTCAGGACTGCCACCAACAAGTTGCCAAATTGAATTTTTTTCTAAAGCGTCGCTGAGTGTTTAGGCAAAGCAAAATCTCTAAGGGAAGAAAAAAATGAACAGAAGACATTCATCAATATTCCTTGATAGCTTTTATTGTTTACGGTAACAGAAACCAACAGTCTGCGACTGAGGCTGTATGACCAACCCTTGTGCCCTCAGTGCAGGCAATCGATGCAAAGCAAAAACTGCCTTTATGTTCGAAATAAATAACCTAAGTTGTTCAGATTCTTACTTCCAGAGTCATAGAGGGAACCATTTTGTGCATTCATCATTTTTAAAGGTCCTAAGTTGCACTGAGTCCTTGCTACAAAAAAATAAAAAATAAAAATAAATGTACTCTTCTGAGTAGAGATATTGTTAGCACCTGTGATCTGAGTAGCACTACAGATACTTCGGTTCTCAGCCAGACCTACTGATTAGAGCTTGTATTTTAAGATCATAGAGCAGATCTAGCAGATATTAAAAGTTTGGCACTCTACGGAGTGAGATTTGCTACATGCCAGTGTGTTCACCAGCACCAATGACAAATAATACCAATAACATAGTACAAAGAACTACACGTATGCATATGTTTTTTTTTTTTTTTGCCTTTTACAAAGCATTTTCACAATTACTATGAAGTTTGAGCCTTCCTGTACCATTGTAACATAGGCAGGTGACATTATTTTCATCTTACAGTTGAACCAAGTGAAGGTCATAATGGTTACTAATGGTTACTAATTCTGCCCAAGGTCTTTGCCAGCAAATAGAAAGTCTAAATTCAGACTTACCAAGGCTTTTCTCTCCTAGTCTGTATTCCTTGCTCATCAGTAGCAGAGCATTTGCTTTTGTTCCAGGACTGCTGAGACTTTGTGACGCTAATCATATGCACCGAGGAATACCCATCCCAAAAAGGATCCTAGGAAGAACTGGCTGAACCTGGGGCAGTGGTGGCGAACCTATGGCACACATGCCACAGAAGACTGTTGTCACTGAAAGTTCTAAATGAGTCACCATCACTAATCTAAGATTGCTGTGTGTGCCCGGGCTTCTCTGATTCCAAAGGGATCAAGTGTAAATTCAAGATTGGGAGTGCAGCTCACTGGTAGCGCACTTGCCTAGCATATGGGAAGCCCTGGGTTCAGGTGTTGCTAGCACCTTACACACAAATTTGATTTCAGTTATGTTAGGTCAAGATGCTGACAGGTCCTGAAATGATCACCGCATAACATGGGTTGATTTGTCTTGATTTGGAAATGATAGCACAGGTCAGTGTGGTGACACCAGATTGGTATCAAACTATTCCTTTCAGGACCTACTAATCCAGAAAAGTTTCCTAGAGCAGACACTGAAATACAGACCAATGTGCTATATTATATGTGGCTAATATTAGATAGTGCTTCTGGCAGGAGATGCTCAGAAATGTTTTTGATGCTGGAGGGGAGGTGACTTGTGAGTCACCATGTGTCATGCATAATGTAACCATTGCTCTAGAGGCCTCCAGACTTTGGTGCTGAAATTCACAGGAGGTCTTGCTACAGGGGGAAGTGGGGGTCAAGGGTGCGGATGGGCAAAACCTCCCTTGGAATGTGGCACCTTTTCAACAAGTCTTCTGGGGAATCTGAGGCTCCTAAAGAATGGCAAGGCCTGGGCATGAAGGGACAGTAGAATCCAGAGGAAATGCTTCAGGGCAAGAGTGCCAGAATAGGTTAAGCGAATTGGTTCGTTACTGTGGTAATAAAATTACTTATAATATAAACATTTCTCTGCAAAAGCTTAACATGCAATCTTTAACAGAAGTAGATTTGGGGTCTAAAGGAAGAAAATTAACACATTTGAGGAATTTTAAGCAGAGAACTAAACTCACTTCTCGGAACTGACTTTCTCATTTAATAGTCTCAATTAATAACTTTAAAAATTAATCAACTTTAAAATTAAAGAGAATCATTGATAACACCGAATTTTTGCCTTAACTGATGAATGGATGCTGCAGAATACATAAGAATAATAATGGCAAAAAATAGACTGATGCTGAGAACTTACCCCGTGTTCTTATGGTTGAGTGAGTGCTCCATTTAGATTTTGGAGATTCAGTTCCGCCATGCATTATTCATGGAAGGTACTTCCTTACTTGTATACAATCCATATGGGTTTCTCTGAACCTACAGCATTCTCTTGGAATATTGAAACACTAATTTTTATGCTTGATTGGCTCACCATGTCTTATAATTCTGCAATGATAAAAATCAAATTCTGACTGCATTTCTCTCTCATTCTTTCTCCATTCTCCAAAAGCCTAATCATGCAAAGACTCACAGGCACAACCTCTCTGGTTTATAGAATCACATTTATAATACTGTTACTTATGCCTACATTCTTGTTAAAATATTAACAATGGGTGGCCTCAGTCTCACCTGCTACCCTCACTGGCAGAAAGGCTGTTTTCTGTGGGGTGGGAAAGATTTTCTTTTTTGCAGCTGACTTGTCTCACAAATCCTTTTCCCCATTTCTCTTGCTGAGGAGAAGAAAGGCCCAATCTATAACAAATCAGAAAGAAAAGAAATGCCGTAGACGTTTCTTTATAATGATTTTCCGAGGCTCACCCTCTGTACATTAGAGAAGGACCCTGCTCAATGCAGTGTATGTGCTTGGCGAGTGTAGACTCTGAAACACACTTGATAACGCTATGTCACAGGGCACTGCAGGGAAGAATTCAGTAAAGTTTGTATTTATTCTCTTGTTTATCCGTTTTCATTGTGGTGGTGCAGATTAAACCCAAGGCCTTGTGCATGGTTGGCAAGCACTCCACCCCTGTGCTACACTGCCAGCTAGATAGTGTTTGGATGAAAACATTGATGATTTCTGTGAGAGAAGATGCACAATATTTTCATAAGAAAGAATTTTAAATTTCGGACATACTTAGCAAGTCGAGACTGGCCTGTACCAGCACAATGCTCCAAGTTTTTCTTTGCCTTTTGATTCATTATTAAGATACTATGCATAAAGTAACATATTAGCCTAATTTAAGAGATGAGAAAACTGAAGGTCACAGAGTTTGGGTAGCTTGTCACATAGCTAGCTGCTGGCAGAGCTAGGATTCGAACCCAGAATGAATGCTTTAAACGACCCTGTCTAGCACTATTAGGTGAGATGTACTTTGTAAATTATGGACTGCAGTGCTAAATTATTGTCTCCTTCCTATTTATTTTCACTTCCCTTTTTCTGGTGTCTTTTCCTCCATCCTAAAGTGTTTGCCGCTGTTGTTACCTGTTGAAAATATCTTTTCTCTTTTTAAAGGTCTCTTTCCCCATTCTTCCACTTGTTTTCCTCCTTGGTATTGATACATTCACAAGTGATGTATCGATATTTATTGTTAAATAAAATCTTGAAAATACAGATAATGATGGGTCTTTCATTTCTGGGTCCAACCCAGACACTCTCCCTTAGTTAACCACATTAGTTTTTCGCTAATTATTTACTTGCATATGTAAAAATAGAAGTAATGTAACTTTGATGTTTCAAAAATGGATAATTTGCTTTCCTATTAGTCTGCAATGTTTTTCTTCAGTTGACAAAATATCTTTGACACCTTTGCAGTCAGCATGCATAAAGCTGACTTATTCTTTTAACCGTCAGCCAGCACAGTTTGTTGGTGAATCTTCCCGTCCAGAAATACTGTTTGATCTTCCCACTTATTTATGTCTTTGCTCACGCATTTTAGTAAATTAGATAGCCATACATTTCTAGCAACTTCTTAGTTGCTGTTATTATTTTTATCTTATATCTTCCAATTGACTTTGTTAATGTTTGAAAAAGCTATTGAATCTAACCACATAGCAGGACTCCCAATCTTCATAATTTAAAAAATTGATTCTTATAGATTTTCTAAGTAGATGATCCTATTATCTGCACATAAGGAACATTTTCACTTCTTTTTGAATAGCTATTTAATTTAGCCCTTTACTTTATTTTTCTATCAGCTGTGATCCCTAGAATGTGGTGTAAGAGTGGTGATTATAGGGAGGTCTTTAACTTGTTTCATTGAGAATTATTTCTACTGTTATTATGATATTTGATTTAGGTTCCTGGTACATGACTTCCTTTTAGTATAGGAAGATTTTGGGGGATATTTTCTGATGATTTGAAATCATGAATAACTGTTAAATTTTATTAAATCTTTTTCTGTATTGGTTACAATTATTTTAGAGTTTAACTTTTGTTGTTATTGTTAATTTTGTGAATTAGACAGGAGATTCTGCTCATGTGTTTTTCTAGTCCTCTTACTAACTTCCTTATTTTGATTTGTGTGTGTGCATGCTTGTGCGTGTGCATAGGTGTGTGTGTGTGTGTGTGTGTGGTACTAGAGACTGAATCCAGGACCTTTGCACCAAGCTATATTGTTAGCCTTTCCCCCTCTATTTTTGAGATAGGTTTTCACTAAGTCACTAGATTATCCAGTGGTCCTCTTGCCTCTGCCTCCGAGTCGGGATTACAGGCGAGGGACACCAAGATGGTCCCTGCATTAATCTTTTAAGATAAGTCTTTGTTGTATGCCTTCCCCGGTCCTCTTCTATGCAGTGTAAAGGGTCCTCAAAAAATGTGTCACCTTTTTACTCTAGAAATTAATATCAAATGACACATATGCATAAAACTACATCTATTATGCCATCTGAGGAACACCGTAGCCATTCACTGAGTTATTATTCCTGTTTTATTATTTTTTACTCTTTAAAATTTTCTTCCAAACAAGATCTCACTGTGTTGCTGAGGGGTGACTTTGAACTCATGGACTCAAGCGATTCTCCTGCCTCAGTCTCCTGAGTTGCTGGAACTACAAGCACATGTCACCATACCTGGCATTTTAAAGTTTTAAATATGCATAAGTTGAACTCTAATCTGAGGACTCGTATCAAGCTAGGACCAGGACTGGGACTCTAATTTTCTAGGGAAAATACTGTTTTGCCAAGCTATGGATGATAATGATCCTAGCTTGGTGGTATTCATTACCAGAAGCAATCTTTCTATCTTCCTCATTTTGGGGAACGTGGACAGCTTAGAAACTATGTTTTCACTGTCTGAGCAGTGGTGGGGAATGCTGATGTGTGGCTGTGGGGTGTGGGGCTCCTACTGGTGGTTTTCTTGTTAGGACCCATTGCCCTGGGGTGCAGCGTGTCAGCGCAGTTTGAGCACTGATATGAATGCATGCACCGGGAAGACTGCGTTAGAGCAACTCGACGCTCCTTGAAGGAACCTGTTATTGAATCTGGGTCACCTACCAGACCCTGACCTCTGTCACTCACAGAAGGTTAAACCTGGCACGGTCCTGAAACTAACCTAACACACACACACACACACACACACACACACACACACACACATTTATAATCAGTTGGATGAGAATTCAGGAAAAAGAAACAGCTTTCACAAATCAAGTGTGTGTTACTTAACATCTCGGGAGGTCTGAAACTCTTTTTTTCAGTATGACTTGTTTGTTTGCTCTCACAGACAAAACGAAGGCCTGGTCAGAGAAATATTTGCTCCTTAATCTGAGATAGCAGGTACTTACATTATTGGACAAAATTAAGTAAAATAAACTTGAAAGGAAAATGCTAGTAGTTGGTAAGTGTCGATTTCCCGGGTGATAGAAACTCTGCGGACCTCAATTCTACCTACTCACTTCGGTGAGGTACCGTGTTTAGAGAATGACACTTGAGTGGAATCCTGTCTCTTTTCCCTTCTAAAACAAAATCTGATGTGCCATCAGTTACAAATTCCCAAGCAAGGGCTCACGGCATCCTGTGAATAAGTAATTCCTACAATTTAAAAAATCTTCCTTCTATGTCTCAACATTTAATGAAATAAAACAATATCAAATTAGAGTGTATGACTTGGGTTTCATCACAACACTAGCGGTGCTGTATCATCAAGACAGTGAAGACGGAAAGCAAAACCAAACCCAGGGAACACTTTCGTTATCCAACAGAATACTAGAGAGAAATTTATTCATTTATTTTTGAGCTTTTAAAACACAGTTTCAGGGCCGGGGATGTAGCTCAGGGGAGCAGTACCTGCCTGGCAAAAGCACGAGGCCCTGAGTTCAGTTCCCAGTACAACAACAAAAAAGGTAAATAAATCAATGGAATAATAAATAAATGAATGACTGAAACACAGCTTTCATGGCCTCTGAATACAATGAACTACGAATATTTAACGTATGGAATTTGACAAGCTTTGACATACGTATGCGCTCATGAGTTCGCCATCACAATTAAGTTAATAAACATATCCATCAATGTTATCCTCAAATGTTTCATTACATCACTTTATATGGCTTTCTCCTCCTTTCTACATCCTTGCTCTACTCCCCTCTAGCCCCATGTAACACGTAATTTCCTTAGAAAACAATTTTAAAGAGACAATTCAAGCTGTTTCTAGGTTTGACGTATGTAAAGCCTCTACATTATCAATAAAACAACTTGCCCCAAGCCTAGTTGTATTAGACATATTGTAAAGACACCTAGATGGATGCAACCTGTTTTCTGAAATGTTAGCTTTGCATTATATATCCAGATGATCATCATGTCATTGTAAGAGGTAATTGAGTAGAATATTTTATTTTATTACACTAAATAAACCATTATTTTAAGGAAAATCCACTTATATTCATAAACTGAGCCCTTGTAAGAATGGTGATATGCAAGGTGTGTTGGTTGTGTTTCAGGGCTATGCAGTGGCGTAGGCTGTGGATTATCATAAAGAACTTTTGGTTTGCAATCACCGGCACAATCTAATTCCTCCAGAAGCCGAATCACTTTTCTCTCGCTGACCGTTTTTCTGCATTTTCTGGCCCTCCAGCTGTACATTTGTTTGTTCATGTCGATGCTCTGTGTGTGACTGCTTTCAAGTCACCTTTGTGCTTGGCCTTCCCAGCAAGACTGTCTGTACACCTCTGAAGCTTGTGACCATTTCTGCAGTTTTATTCAAATCATCTGCACAGCCAGAAAGTGTCCTGTCACTTCACCGTGTCTGAGCATGGTTTAACTATGTAGGGTTAACAATGTAGAAGACAAAGATAACCAGAGAAAAACAACAGTCAGACCCAAGACGAAAGTCCTGGCTGCAAGCATCAGGTAACAAACCAGGCATTTAAAAAAGGCCACAGTTAAAGGAGGCGCTGCAGAAGTGGGGGCCAGAGAACAAATAACTTCTAAATGGGCCCCCTAAGACTTGGCTCCCAGTAACTTTGCCATGTATTATTTCCCCTAGTTTAAAACAAAGCAAAAAAAAAAAAAAAAATGGAGATTAAGAGTCTTCAACTCATACACTTTCCCAGAAAATACACACCAGAGGGAATCAAGAATTTGCCTAGAAATCAAAACACTGCCACCTGCTGGTGAAGTAGTACGGAGGCTTTCTCCCCCGCCACTTTATTTTCCCTCTTCCTCTCCTACTCTTACAGACAAGAGTTGTTCTAATAAACCTATTATTTGCCTTACATCTTATAGGTAACAAACACTTTTAGAAGCATTATATCATCTAGTGCTCACAAAATCCTTACTAGGAGCTTCTTTTACTTAGGTGAGAGAAGGAGACTGGTACTCAGAGCATGTCTAAGTTGTCTAGGTCACACAGTGATTGGTGGAAACAGAGCTTCAACGCTAACACAAGCGAATGTGTGCTATGCGCTAACACAAGGGAAAAGCGAGCCAGAATTCCATGAGTTGGGAAATACGAAGTATGTCTGCCACATACCCAGCGCTAATGTGTGGAGATTTCTTCTGTCGGGTCATGTCATATAATGTCACAGCCCTGTCTTGTACACAGTAGAGTCTCCTGAATTGAGCTTTGGGAGACAGGGTAAGGAGGAGACTTTCTCTTTCCTCACCTTAAAGCAGGAAAAGTATATTTTATTCAACTTTTTTTTTAAACCCTTAAAATTGTTTGGTAATTGCAAAATGCAAATTGAGCGAAATATTTTGGTGGCTTTTTAATACTTCAAGATTCATACTACCCATGGTGCCCAAGTTCTTCTTGCCTTACCCATCATGCAATCTGTAGTACCCATGAGTCTGTGCATTTCTTTTTGGAGGTTAGGTGCATTCGCCGGCTTTTCCATCTGACTCTGCTCAGCAACACTCAGTCTGTGCTCAGTTTCCACCTCCTCTATCCATGTGTCCCTGGTCTCTTTAATGTGCCCTGGAAGCTTTGCTAGCTGCTATTGGGATAAGTCCTTCGGTTTTCATGATAAATTGTCGTTGGTTTTCTTCCTATAAATTTCTCTCACTAGTTTGTTCACTTCCAGGGTAGAAACTCACCCTCACGAATGTGTTACCCTGAATAAGGTTTTCTGTAGGGGCTCAGCACTGGCTTTAGTGGAATGGCCACACTTAAAGAAAAACCTGGGAGGCACCAGCTGATTGTCACAGTCAAGGTCAATCCTTCCATAATAAGTGAGCACACAGGGAACAGGTGATCTTGGTCACTGTGTATAAAATCAAGGAGACGACCAACAAAGGCAGGAATGCCTTCTTCCTTCTTACATTTGCTCATTTCTATGCAGGCAAAATAATTTTTAAAAGATGTTTCCTGTATATAGAATCCCTTTCCCATCCCTATTTGTGAACTCCATTGTCAAATTCCTGCTAACAAAAAGTATTCGTGTTAGGGTCCCTGTTTGATTGACATTATCTGTGATTATAATTCTGATCTCTGAAGAGGCTTTTCTAGTCATGTTCCTAGAAAACGATGCCTGCAGAAAAACACTAGTTTAAATATTTAACACTATTTTATTCTTATTATGCTTTCTCTTTCTCTCTCTTCTCCCTCAGATTTTAAATACATAAATGTTGCAAAAATAATAATAAGAATTCTCATAATTTATCCCCATTAATTTTTAGTATTTTTTGGTGGACTTTTAAAATTTTAAAATGGTTTACCAGCATACAATGATATTAAAAGCATTATTCGTAATAGCAGAAATTAGGAATGACATAGGTATTGCAAGAAAAAGAAAGATACTACTTACACAACAAAATTGTTCACATCTGGGGTCTTTAAAAATGAAATTCTTTAAACATATTTAAAGGTAAATTTCCAATATAGTAGTTTGCTAAGTCACCAGAATAAAATGCTGCAGCCTGGGAGATTTAACAGAAATTTCTTCCTTATGGTTCTGGAAACCAGTAGTCCAAGAATGAGTGGTTGGCAGGGCTACTCAGCTGTGCATGGCCTTCTTCTCACTGTGTATGCACAGTTTTTCCTGTGTGCCCCTTTTTCTTGCAACTTTCTCTCATCAAGAGAGCAAACCTCTTGGATTAAGGTCTCACATTTATGACCTTATTTAACCGGCCTTTGTTACATGATGGCCTAGCTCAGAAACAGTCCTTTGGGAAGTTAGATGTTGTAGATGAATTTTGGAGGAATGTATTTCAGTCTATAACACTCAAGATACCTTAACAGAAAAAAACTTCACGGTGCGAAACACACACATAGGTGCAAATAACAAATAGCACGAAAGTTTACACCTTCATTTGGCCTCTGTGACTGAGGAGGAACAGGAATACTTTTTTCCAATGTGCAAATAACAAATCGGTGGCCTAGAAGAAAGAGTTGTCACATGGCCAAATAGGCTTCTGACTATTAATCCAGTGATCTCTCCATTATGCCACAAGTCTCCAAAATATTTTCCTTCAACAAGCAAGTCTAACAGTGCTCTATGATGATTCTATGCTCTATGATTATTCTCAACAGTTTCTTACCGATACTTATGAAAGTAGAAAAACGTTAATGACAATGATAGCAGCAGAAGTAATATTGCTTCACAAAGATCATTTAAATACGGTCTCCTGTGGAAAGATTTGGGACACAAATAAATAGTCATCTGGGGTGAAAACTGCCAGTGACTTGCTTTTATACTCTGCATCTTGTTTTTATTATTTCTGATATTTATGAAGATAAAGGGTAATTACAAGATAAGGCATACCCTGATGAGTATGTCAACAGATATGAATTCTTACAAGTCCTCCAGGCAAGGTTTCCTCCATCAGTAGCTGAGAACTAGGGAAACGGGAAACTATTACAAGAGTTCCAGAGATCAGTAATATAGAAATACTTTGCCATTCCATGATATAAAAACTATGATCACAGTAATATGTGTAAGGAGTTGAGAAGTGGGTACATAGTTCTGAATGTGAGGTGAGCTTCAATGGAAAAACCTAGAAATTTTTTGTTCCAGGTCAATAATATAAAAATTCCCATTTGAAATATATTCTTCTCATGCTCCATTCCTAGACTAAGACAAACAATCACAATAATCACAATGGAAGTGGATATTTGGTAAGATGAGGTCTATTTTATATCTGTGAGCCAAATGAATTCATCCAAGACATCGAATAACTGCTTTATGCAAGATGTGTTACAAATGCTTTGGATATCACTGGAGAATCAGGCATGGTGAGAAGAAAGAAGCCCGTTGATAAATGGCCAGGGAGACTCTTCAAGAAGCAAAGCTTGTTGATCTCCTGTCACAGACTTGGGATTAGATGTGACGAAAGTCTTGTCTCCCTAATGGCTTGCACACAGTGCTCTGGGGCCAGAAATTAATATGTGGTAAATATCCAGAGTCTTCCTGCTCTGTGCCAGCTAACCCTCACCCAGACTTTTGTGGAGCTCTTCTGATTTGCAGAATGACAGATAACGGTAATAAAAGGAATGACAAAACGTATTTTGAAAGTTTCAAAACAGTGCCGTATCTTGATGCCCATTATCTTGAGGCAAATGGCTGGGCAGTCCCTTCCAGCGAGGCACTTGAACAGCTGTCAGGCCTAATCTGGGTGAGAGATGAAACAGTGACCTAGAGGTTAAAGGCTCTGCTGTGTGCTGCAAATCCCTCGAGTTATCTAATCTGTCCAGTGACACATGCTTTCTGCAAAGGAAGCATTATTTTATAGCTGACCCTTTAACAAAGGAGAAATAACTGTTAGAAAAGGTAGTAAGTAGTTGTCTTCAGGTAATGTTGCTTGGATAAGGTCTACGGAGATTTTTTTAAACTCTGAAAGAAAATACAAACATCTGAAAAATCCCACCCATTCTACGTACAGGAAGCATTGTACTGTATTAATTATTTCCTCGGTTTCTGAAGGGACACACACACACACACACACACACACACAGAGGCTAACATAAGTCTCAAGTGCTCCACATTGGCTAGTTGTCGCTAATTAAAATCTGCCTGGAACAGTCATTGTCCCTGCAGTATTTGTATAAATTTGGGTAAGTCTTGCTCTGGGATTCAGTGTTCTCATTTGTAAAAATAAAATACACAGCCAAAAAGAAAAGAGGGGATTTGGACTAGAGAGCAAATCTCTGGCCTAGTACCATTCATCAGTCTTATACCCATAACAGTCATAATTAATTGGTCTTAATATTTCCTACCAACCTGCATGCAGCCTGAGACTTCTCAACAGCAGTTGATCTAACTGAGCGATGTGAGACCTATTTGCTCTCTTGTGATTTAGTGAAGCTTATGGTCCTTTTATCAGCAGTCTCAGCAGGCCTTGTGGCTTTGGCTCATGGCCTCCCCTCTGGCACAGCATGGTATAAACGGCGTCAGTAGGATGGAGGAATGACAGTAACATGCAAATGTTTTGGGAGAGGAAATCTCAGGTTACAAAGATGACATGTATCACTCCTGGAGGAGACACGCACACCAAAACCAGAACTTAGACAGAAGATGAAAAGTGCAGAAAGCTACTGCAAGTGAAAGAGAAGGTTTGTGAGTGCACATCCCAGAGAAGTCCCAGAATACTTGGGTAGGAGGGAGTGGAGAAGGCTGCAAGGGAAAGAATTGAGGGGAAATTCTTTCCATTGTTAGTAATCTCCCATGCCCCTTTACAGTTTAGGTTGCTGTATTCCTAAGGCTACATTTCTAGACTACTTTTGTAGCTATTAACCATAGGAATTTCAGGACCAAATTCCTAAGGAGAATGTTAAGAGCTGGGGAAGAGTAGAGCTCATAGTTTCCAAATACTTTTACTTGGACCAAGATCAGGCTGGCATTTTAAAATCACCTAAGAAATTGTTAACAGTCCAGAGTCGAGTTCTCTATGATTCTGATTCTTTTGGTTTGGTTTATCTCTACATATTCTTAGGTGTTTGCCATGACTACCCAAGTTTGCAAATCAGTGGTCTAGTCCAACTTCATCACTTTTAAGACAGGAAAGCTATGTAAAATTATTAAAAGTTTACATAGTAACACATATCAACTTAATCATTGGTATGGAAGTAGATTTTAGGTTTTCTGACTGCCAGTACCACGCCCAGGCCCAGGATAATTTTTTCACAGGTGCCTTTAGAAGGTCATGGAGATATCTACAGTAGGTCAAATCCTGCTTAGAAAGAAAGCTGCAGGTAAATGCACCCAGTGAGTACTTAGACTTTGGCTTCAAGTTCTGTGGACATTTATTCTTTGCCAACATTTGTGCTGGAAATAATGAGGAACTGAAGTTGCATCTTCTTAAACATGCAAGTTTAATAGGTTAAGTTATAAAAGGGGAGCTAGGACATGCTTAGACAACATGACAATGGTTGGCACTTCTAGGAAGTTGTTGTTCTTCAGTTTCCCTGCTTAACTCCTCTTGTCCCTTGCCTTGTTACTATGTCTGCTCTCTAACAGGGCTCAATCCAAGTTACATGGGCCACAGTAAACCTCACACCCTGCTAGAAGAAAGATGTTCCAATTACACCAATGCCCCCACGCTATTCTGGTGTGAACTCTTTAGTGCTTCCTCCCTTTTGTAGTACAATGCTTAACCTTTCTCTTCAGTTTTTCTCTTGCTATGGTAAGCATCAATCCTGTTTGAGTTCACATAGATTTCTCTGTGAGGCACTCTGGATGCTTAGGTGAATAATTCAGAAGTAATCTATACCTTACACTCTGGTGGAAAAGGCTGATGTTAAATAACTAATTACCAATGATGCTAGGAATATTCCAAAAATCAGAGTAGGTGCCCAGGAAACACTGAATAGTGAAACATGACTTAGTCCATGCCAAAGACCACTTGGGTGGCTCTCCTTGAATGTAGAACAATTACTTCTACATTCATTAAATCAAGCCTTGTCTCCATGTACTGATACGCACAGAGCTTGCTAAGCTATTTCCTTCTCCCTCCAATCAACTCTAAGCAATGTAAACAGGGCCAGCTGAGGTATTGATGTGTAATCTTTGAAGCCAGCTGACTGTTCCCTGCTTCCTCACCTCATGGCTCCTTATAAACGATTGAGCACAGCTAAATGGCAGAGCCACATAGCTTCAGAAATGTCATCTGGGTTCAAGTCTCAGAAGGGGAGGCTATGACTTCCTAGGGCACAGAAGTTTACATATCAGAAACTAAAGCAACGTCTTCCTAAACAATTAAATAGTATCCCAGCTGAGTTACGCAGATCGGTCTTTCTGCACACCTTCTCTCTGCATATGGCAGCGTGCCTCCTGGCCTCCTGGCTAAGCATAGCTCACAGATTCACACAATTCCCACCATTCTCACAGTCGCTCATCCGTGAGCCACTCCCGTCTTCATGAGTTAATGAGGTCTGCGGGAGACCCTGGATTGTGGCCTTTGTCCCGTGAATCCTCATCTGGATCAGATTCAGGACCCCTTGGCTGCCAGCACCTATGAATATATCTTAGTGTCTTTATCCTCGCTGTGGGCTTCACTAGAGGTGGTAGATTGAAATTAACTCACTGGGATTCCAATAACATTTCAATGGGGTCACAATTATAAACTTTGCAGACTGAAAGGCGGACAGGAAAAGGGATTACAATATTTGAGTTTCAGTAAATCCATGAGGTCTTCCTGTAGGACAGCTGTCTTCTAAATTTTGGGGATGTTTTGTGGTTCACATATCTTTGTAGATAGATACATGCTTTCCTGGTATTTAGCTTTTTCTCTGTATTTATGGTGATGATTCTGGTGGCTCAAGACCTGTCAGAGGGTATCATTTCTTAAATGCTTTTTTATGGTTTTGTTCAGTACACTCGGTTTCAAGGTATTTTTACTTTTACTGTTTTAGTTGATCTTCCCAATAATCCTTTGAGCTAGTTTTGTGATTCCTGATTTACAGATAAGAAAACCGAAGCTCAAGAAAGTGGATGACTCATTTAAAGCCAAACAGCTATTAATTTATAGAACTTGAGCAAGAACTTAGAGCTTTTCAGTCTTATTTACAACTCTTTCCAGTTTGATATGATGGCTACTGTACACTGATGTCATTTCTTACCAAACATTCTTCTCCCTCATCCCTTTCCTCTTTCTCTATTCCTCATTGATGCTCATTCACCTGTTCCACTGATTTTCTTTGTCTCTAAATAGGCCTGCAACTCATCAGTGATGACTTACTTGGCTGCTGGGCTCTGATCCATTGTTTGAAATATACCATTTTAAATTTTGCATGAGAGAAACTCAAAAAATAAATAGAGAGCAAAATAAAAGATGGAGACCATGAAATGGATAGATACACCTTTTGCAAAAGCGAGGAGGACTAAGAAATGAGGGAGGGGAAAGAGATGGAGAAAGAATTAAGATGCATTACAGACATGTAGCAGCTCTCCAAGAAGAACCTAATTATTATGTACCTTAAACATACTTAAAAAAAAATAAAAATGAAAAAAGATAAAAATAAAAAGTTCCACAGCAAAGAGACTACTGACCCTGTATGTTGGGTGTAGGTTTTTCAGAAGGAGAACCCCGGGACTAGCATCTGTGTGAAGAGAGTTACCAGGGAAGTGATCCCGGAAAACCCCTGCAAGACAGTGAGCAAACAGGCAGCGGAAGAGGAAGAAACCAAACAATTTCTGGTGAAACCCCAATTTCAGTCAGATTCCACAGGGGACATAGGAGTGTAAAACATATTCTAGATTGTCCCTCCTTGAGGCAAGGGGTTGGGCTTTGACCTCTTTTCACCAGTCTTATGGGCTCAAGCCCACCCTCAAGGGATAAAGACTTCAGATATTCAGCTTTCTATGTGGGGAGCAAAGTGTGTCTGAATAGAGGCACAGGCTCTAAGACTTTAGAGGGAAGCTCATTGGAGTCAGGGAAAAGCGTGTTGAAATGGTAAGAGATCTGAAGGAATCTGACCAGAGCCACAATGTCTGTGTAACTATAAGACTTTTTTTTTTGGTGGGGGAAGGGCATCACCAATCCCTTTCAGAGCTGCTTCATGCTTTAAACCTCACCTCAGAAAGTAAATAGTTTCCCAACTCATAGGATCTAATTCTAGTGGATCTGAGAACAGGGCACTATTCTTCCTAGACTGGCTTTCTTGGCTTCTGCTCCTAAGGCTCTGCTCTCTGAGGAAATGCCATGCACTGACCTGTATCATCTCCCGTTACTTAATTACTCTGGTAGTTGGAAGGCAGGATGAGAAGGCATTTTCCCAGCCCGCCTGGCTGTAAGATGGATCAACACCCCTGCGTGACCTCAGGAAAACCTCGCTCCTGTTAGCTAGAATGACATGAGGATAATGAAAAATAACCTTGTCTTGCTGAGAAGCATCCCTTGAGAAAGTAGGGCCACAGACTGGAGACCCAGAGAAAATGTGGACTGCAGCTTTCTTTGGATGCGTATAAACTTAGAAAATCAAAACCAAGCCTGTGAGGTCTGGGGTACGTGTGTGGCAGCTCTTCAGCTGTCACTGGTGCGCAGTTCACTGTGGACTCCCTGGGATCCACATCTATTTAATTAAAAAAGAAGCAACTTTTTCTTTCTTGTTGCAGAGAAGTCCGTTGGGCCTTGACAGGTCAGATGCAAAATGACAGATGGGGCTGAAGTCACACGCCCCTCCCCTACACCATCAGGATTCCTTTATTTCCTTCCTTGCTGAGCTTGGAGAACAAAACATGGTGACCAGGCTGTTGCACAGGAGGGAACTTTGGGCTCCCCCAGTTGGAGTTGTGGTAGCAATTAAAAAAAACAAAACAAAACAACAACAACAAAAAACTATGCTTTTTTTTGTCTTTGGATTTCCAGAATTGTCTCTAAATAGGTCACTTATTTTTTATTGTTTGAAGGTGTTTTTTAGCTTATATTGTTTTCATCATAAGAAGCAATTGATATTGAAAAAATAATCTTGTTATAAAATAGGAGGTGGGTTATGGTTCCATTTATGGAGAAATATGTGCAAATGTGCATGTACAGTGTACATATTAAAAATCTGGAAGTATTCCAGCAATCGGTCTGCTAAAAGTAGTTACCCATTGGGGAGGGGAAAGCATATAGGGCATTTTTACATTCTCCGCATAGTTTAGATATTTAACATGAATGAAATAAAAATATAATATTTTCACTATAAAACAAATTATTTTAAAATCAGTTTCACAAGGAATTACATCTCTATTCTTTGTACTTAAACCACTTTAAAAAATCATTACCGGGACTCTTTTGATTCCATCCACATATTACCATTATAATAATTATAGAGTATATATAATAACTCTTATTTGACATTTCTTCACTTAATGTTATTCATTTGCATTTGCCTAAGAACAGAGTCTGCATATTTTTATTGGTGGATGTTTAATTGTCCATTGGCTCAATGTCTATTTATGGCATAATTTCCTTTGGAAATTATGATAACTTTTTGCCAATAAAATGTACAAAGAATAGAGAGAAAATCTCAAATAACCAGCAAGGCCTCTGGACTTGTTAACCCCTAGTAAAAGCATGGGGAAACTGCCCTTGACAGAATCCAAATGTGGCTTACCTGCTTTCCAGCAGACCCTTACTGGGTAGCTGCTTTGTGCCAATGTTGGATTTAGTATTCAATCTACATTTCTTGAATTGTAACATCATGGGATTTTGCCCTACAAATCTAATGGGCAGAGGTCATCCTAGTCCAGGTGGCCCACCAAGCACCCCTAAGTATTAGCCTGGATTCAGATACCAGCCTGCAACCTGTTTTACCATGCAAGCTATGAGAGTAAAAGGAGACGAAAAAATGTAGTTCCCCAAAGAATAGAGAGAAGATGGATGTCAAGCGGTACCCTCTTGTGACTGGAGAGAGGTCCTTCCAGAACCAGGCCTTTGCTGCTGGAAGAGCCTGAAGAAGAGCTTCCACCTCTGTGTAGCCTTGCAAAGCCCTTTTATCCTTCCTGTGGTACACTTTCTTGGGAATATATAACAGAGCTCTCTTCCTTTTCCTAGACTGCCTCTCCCTTTGTTCCAATCAAGACCTGAACATACAGTCATAGAGGGCTAATCCTAAAAACCAGTCTCTTCAATTGACAGAAGACAGATCAAAGAAAGAATATAATTTGCTGAAGGACACAAGAATCCGCCAGTTGCGTGGCTGATGCTGGCTGCAGCACCTCTTGGAAGATGTGGCTACGGGTGGGTATCTAAGTTTGCTTGCTAGTATATATCTTCCTTTTTACATTTCTGTACCTGGCTACTTTGATCTGTGTTCATAGAGATTCTCTGACCTCCACAGTTAGTAGTCAGATTCTACCAAACAAAAGCCATTTATCACCTTTGTCTATCATTTTAAAAAACTGTATGTAACTGCTTTTATCTATGTAATTTTTACCTCGAGGTGCTCAGTTCCTTGGGTGCCTTTTATTGTTGTTGTTGTTGGGACACAAGAGTGGACACCCACAACTTAAAGGAGGGAAGGTATTTTGGCTCACAGTTTATGGAGGTTTCAGTTTCCAGTTGGCTGGTTCTGAAGCAGGGCTGAAGGGCAGAGGAGAAATAGCTCATGTTGTGACAGGAGAAAGGAGAGAAAGGAGAGGCAGGAAGAGTGGGGAAGAGATAAATCCTTGGAGGCCACGCCACCGTGACCCGCCTCCTCTAAGCAGGCTTTACCTCTCCGGTCACAGTTAGCCGCATAAACTCATCAGCAAACTGATCCATTGATGAGTGTCACACACTCGTGACCCAATCACCTCCCCAAAGCCCCACCTATCAGTGCAGGAGGTTTAGCGAGATATCTAAATATAAACTGTAACACTGAGGGAAAAAGATCCCTATCTTACACATGCATGAGAGATGAGAGGTGTTTTGTTGTTGTTTTTGTTGTACCTGGAGATTGAACTCAGTGCCTTTACACTAAGCTATATTCTAACTTTAATCATCATTATTAGTTTTTTTGGTGCTGGGGATCAAACTTATGACCTCGTGCTTGCCAGGCAGGTGCTTATGCCACTGAGCTAAATCCCCAGCAGCTATATTCTAAACCTTGATTTATTTATTTTATTTGGAGATAGAGTCTCACTAAATCACTAAGTTGCTCAGGATGGGTTCAAGCATGTGACCCTCCTGCCTCAAACTCCCATTGTTCTGGTGCTATGGCTTGTGTCTAGATGTCCCCCCAAAGTCTCAGATGTTTGTAGGTGGGGTTTTTTCGAGATAGTTGGATCTAGAGTGTGTGACTCTGGGATTGATTCATGGTGCAATGCTAGGACCAAGGGCACTAGGATTGAGGGTCTGGGTGTTACTCACCCTAAGGGACCTGGATAAAATATATGGGAGAAAAGCAGCTGTGATTGTGGTCATTTCAGCAGCACAAATATTAAAATTGAAAGAGCTATGGTTGCCTCTTGCTTTCTTTCTTGCCTTCTGCCCACCATAAATTGTTTCTCCTCTGTGATGCTTGTCTGTCATGCCAACCTGCCTTGGAGCCAGACAATTATGGACTGAAACCTTTACAAACTGAGCTAAATAAACCTTTGTTCCATTAACTTTGGATGTTGGGTCCTGTCTCAGCAATGAGAATTAGTAAGAGAATTTGGTACCAGAGAAGGGGGGCCATCGCTATGAGTATACGACCACGTGGTTTAAATACCTTTGGAGTTGGCATCTGGGTAGAGTTCGGAGGGTTTGGAGAGGCTACCTGAAAAACCAGAGCTGGAACACCTTAGGTTGTACTTGATGGGTGATTCTGGTCAGAGCTGAGAAGACCAGAATGCTGATGAAATGATGCTGGTAAAGACATCAGACAATCTGTTTTCCCTACGGGTCTCACTGATCTCTTGGATTCTGAAACAGATTGTCTGAGGAAAGCTACAAGGAGAGAGCAGAGCCAGTGCCAGAGAGAGAAGCCAGAGGAGCTACAACCATCTGTGGTGCCATAGGGGTGGGGTCCCCTGTCTTGGTTACTTTTCTCTCATTGCTGGGACAAAATACCAGACACCCAAAATTAAGCAAGGAACAATTTATTTAGTTTGTGGAGGTTTCAGTCCATAACTGGCTGGCTCCAAGGTAAGGTGGCATGGCACAGGGGCAACGGTTCAAGGCAGTAGGAGACAGAAAAAGCAGCAAGAGCAAAAGTGGGGAGAACAAACCTCTTTTTCCTCCCTTATATTATAAGCACACTACCCTGGGGCAGATGTAGTACTCACACCACCTCTGTGCCCTGTCCTGCACAGAATTAGGATGTTTACAAAGTAAGGACCCTGGCTGCCTGCTGAGTGGCTTAGTTAAACTTCTAAATTTTTCAAGTTGACAAAATGTATCAACCATAACACGCCCCAAGGCCTTTGGAGTTCACAACTTGTCACAGTTTGCTGGGCATGCAGGAAGTGGGACTTAAGGTTTGCTCTGCTGGACTTTGGATTTTAGTCCCATTCCTTTGTATCCCCCTATTCCTAACTTTGGAATGGAAATGTCTATCTTGTGCGATTGAATGTTAGAAGTGTTTAACTTTCTTTTCATTTGTACAGGGGCTTACAACTAAGAGTTTACCTTAAATCTCAGAGGAGATTTTGGACCTGAACTTTTCAGCAATGTTGAATTGCCAGGATTTTGGAAACCCTTGGAGATGGACTAAATGTCCTTTGCATAAAGGGATATGCATGAGTTTTTGGGTGGCCAAGGGCAGAATGTTATGGCTTATGTTTTGATGTCCCCCTAAAGCCTCATGCAGTCATACGTGAGGCTTCTTCAGAGGTGGCAGGATCTAAAGTGTGGGATGCTGGGATTGACTCATGGTGTAATGCTAGGCTCAATGGCACTAGGATTAAAGGTGTGAGTGCTACTCATGTGAAGTAGCCTGGATAAGATATAAGGGATAGAAAGAACTGCGGTCACCCTTGTCACTTCACTATGTTCTGCCCACCATTAACAGTTTTTCCTCTGTGAGTCCTGTCTGCTGTGCCACCCTGCCTTAGAGCCAGCTGATTATGGACTGAAACCTCTATAACCTGGGAGCTAAATAAAACTTTCATTCTTTAACTTTGGATGTCAGGTATTTTGTTTTAGCTGTGAGAAAAGTAACTAAGATGTTTGGCATTATAGGCACTCACTTTAGTACATCCAATTTAGAAAGCTCAATAACTTGTTTAGTTAGCCATGGTTAGTGATGGTTGAAGGAAATTCTATACCTATTTTTCTAAAGGCTCACAAAAGATTCTTATTCTTAATTTGTATTTGCATTGTTAATATTTAACTTGTGTTAATCTTTAAAAATTTTTAGTTGATCATATATATATATATATATATATATATATATATATATATAGTTTGTTTTTTGTCTTTTTGAGACAGGACCTTGCTATGCAGTTCAGGCTGGCCTTGAGCTCAATTTTATGTGTTTAGGGAGAAAGTATAATAATACTATACATGTGTACAATACATAATGATCAAATCAGTTTAGTTAGCATTCAAGGCAGAGAAAACATAAAAAGAAAGTGTTTTTTACTCAACTTCACCTACTATTACATGTCTATGTCAATTTCTTTGATCCCTGCTCCCCACTCTATTCGAAAAATCAATTTTTCTTTTGCAGTGCTAGGAATCTATCCCAGGGCCTTGAGGCATGCTCTGCATATGTTCTACCCATGAGCTCCACTGCCAGCCCCTGGAGATTAACATCTTAATACTGACCACAGATACCAAAATAATAATAGGACCAAGAGATGTACTGGTCACTTGGCGGAAAAGACAGCTATCAGTTCCCTTCTACTTCTTTTTCAATCACCAAAAACACATGCAGGTTGGTGCATGCTACCATGTACAGAGATCAAATAGTTCTTTGATCCAAAATGCTAGAAAACTTTTGCAAAAAGTTAAGTTGGATTCAAAGTCATTTGTTTGCTAAGTGTTTAGAGAAAGAGTGCCTGCTTAATGTTAAATGAGCACGCCTCACCTCCCTCCTGTATGAGAGAAGCGTAACTTCATCCTAAAAACATAGGCAAAATTATCAAAGTGAAAATGTATTCCCTGGAGGAACAGAGATAAGGATGCTGATGCTTACCGAAGTGTTGCTGCTTGTGCATGTGTAAGGGTGATGGAATACTGATGTTTACATTAAGAAGGGCTTGCAACTGTATTGGAAACTAATGCTTACCCTTGCATTGCTGAAACGAACCCATGCAATAAAAATGTTCTGCATAGGAGCACACAAATGCATAGCAATTATTATCATTGTGAGAATTTAACTGCATGATTATGAAATTTCAAACTTCAATAGAATGGGAATGGGAAGTACTGTCATCATTTAAATTGCACTAAGCAGTAACACTAAATATTAAAATGTGAGTGAAGAGATTCCGATTTAGCCAGCATCAATGCTACAAAATCTTCCATTTGTGACAACTTTTTCAAAACAATGCTAATATTTATACACAAAATTCTAAATCATCTTAATGATGGTAAATGATATGAAATCAAGGTCCCCAAATCCTGGCTCCTATAGCTCTTTTGCCATTTCTTCACTCTGAGGAGTTTCCATAGGGAGCTGTAGGAAGAAATTACCTGTTTTAATTTTTATTTTATTTTGTTTTATTTTTTTTGCGGTACCAGGGGTTGAACTCATGACCTTGCGCTTGCCAGGCAGGCGCTTATGCTACTGAGCTAAATCCCCAGCCCTTACCTGTCTTCTTGTCAGTACCGTTTTATTTCATACCTAAATGTAATCTTTTCTGATTTTTTTAAAAACCCAGCCTTAAAGCAAAATGAACTGTGTATTTTTTTAAATCTTAGCATCAGCAAGCTTCTATGGGTGTTTCTGCACACATAGCACTCTATAAATATCTTTTACATAAGGAAAAGAGAATTTTAAAAGCTAACGATCATTGTTTCATATCAGTTTAATGGACATTGTAGCATTCCATTCCCAGCAAAGTGTTTTTATATGGAAACTTGACTCCATGATGAATATATCTTGAGTTACCAGCATGTTTCACCTCTATTTCATTTATTTTTTTAATCTTTTACACAACGAAGATAGAAAATCCTAATGTGCAAATATAGATCCTCAGAAACAGGAGCAAGTGTTTTGTTTATCTGTCAGATGATGGTCAATATAAAGTCCAGCGAAGTCTGTGAAGAAGAGAGGATATTCCCTTGATGGTTGCTTTGACAACCCATCACACGCTGACTGGGAATATAATGGTAATGGTAGAAGGCTGGGTGTTATAACTTGAGACAGCACAAAAAATAGATTAATTTTCTATTCTCCAGTTATTTTAATTCTTAAAACATTTATATTCTGCTGTGATATGTGCATGCATTTTTAAAAGATGCTCAATTGTATATAATCAAATTATCAATTCTTTTCTGGGGGAGGAAAAAGATCATCAAACTCTAGGAAAGATTCAAATTCTTGATGACAAATCTGGCTTCCCAATAATTCAGTACCTTTTTATATGTACCCTGATATATTTTATCAAACATTAAAAATTGCTTTTTTATCTCTAGGATGATAGATTCAAGCCATTTAGAGATTAAGCATAACGCCGAAACATTTTATTGGACAAGCCGCTTAAATCTCAGAGATTATTGTTGCTGATTTTAATGGTGCCATGAAAAAATGGTTCATTTCACCCCCATATTTAACCACACATGGTGAGCACCTCCCTCCTTCACAACTGGCAAACCTGCATACTGAGTATTCTAGTTTCTGCCTGTTTCCTTGAACAGCAGGCTTAAAAGATACACGCATTCAGTCTACAGTGCAATCATCGTCTTAGGTTTCACAAGGTCTTCCAACACTGAATCAAATCAAATTCAGGAGGTATACTGGTGACTGCCACCTGCTTTCTGTGAGTCAGTAGCCCAAGGGGACTGGCGTTTAGGAGCAGCCTCTTTGATGCTCAAGGTACAGTACTTCCTTGCTGCACACGGGGCTGGTGCTCCTTCAATTCTGACCCCAATGTGCCATTTCTAGTCTACTTCGTGGCTCACAGAACTGACATTATCTAAATGAGACATCTTTCTCTCCTCCAGGGCGAATGTTTACAGATAAGCGAAAATAAGAAGTCGTTGGGTAGTTTTTCCTGTTTAATGTGCATTTACCAAAAGCTGATCCACAGTGCAAGAAAAGTGCTTCCATCTCCCCGTAAAGTACAGCATCGCCTAGCCTGCCCATGGATGCCGACTGCTCCAGCCCATAACATGCTACTGACAATCCGTAACGTCTAAAAGGAGCCACTTGCTGTGAAAGATGGTGATTCCCAGGAGATGAGAGGCACAAGTAGAGAAGGCTTTTTTCTTTCCTGCAGTGGAATTAACTTTCAGTATGGTGGAGAGAATGGACACATAGGATCCAGATATGGTGATAAGAGACAATACTAAATTGAATCCACCACAAATGAATATAATGAGTTCAATCTCAGAGGTATCACAAGATACTTAGCAAGACAGGCTAAAATAGGTAACAAGTCACAAAAAAAGTAAGAGATGACATTAGAGTGGCAGAAATGCAGTCTGTTCATGCAAACTGCAGCAACAGTGGAATACACAAAGCCAATAACTTAGGAGCCAGCGATCAGGGCATGGTGCAGTCTTGGGGACATGATGACTGGATAGTGAAGAGGGCTACAGATAGCTACATAGCGGTCATAGGCCATGGAGGAGAGAAGAAAGCATTCAGTGCCAGCCAAGAGAGTAAAAAAGAGCATTTGAGTGAAGCAGCCCAGTAATGAGATGCTCTTGCTGTAAGTAAGTTCTATAAGGTTCTAGGGGTGATGACACTTGAGAAGCTGAAGTGAAGAAATAACAGATGAGTGAGGAAGAAGTACATGGGGGCATGAAGCTGGGGATCCAGGCAAATGATCAGTATCATTCCTGCATCTCAAACACCGTGATCAGGTAGATGAAAAGGAAGAGCAGGAAGAGGACCAGCTATGTCTCTTCAGAATCGGCCAGCCTCAGGAGGATGAAGTCAGCCGCACTGGAGGAGTTCCGTGTACCCATGGCATGCTGCTGCACTTATCTCTTGAACATTCAATTGTAGAAATTATCCTGTGTCTCAAAACTTTTAAGGTTAATTGATTGATTCAGTACATTTCAGTGTACCTAAAAATTTATGTAACTATTGTGAAGGTGAATGAAAAATAGAACCTGCCCTGTATAAAGAAGTGATATAAAGTGACATTCATTTCTGACACACTCAAGGATTTCATGCTGTTTTTAGAATGAAACTGATATTGTTTGAAACTCAATTATGAACACATTTAAGTCTCAGAAAACTATTATGCCATCAATACTATTGCACACACGCTTTTCTTCATAAAAAGGGTGCAGAGATTACTTGTGTTAAAAAGTACTTACATGTTCACACTTGTTCTAGAGATATTTTGACTCCAGAGAACAGACTTATAGCACTGTATTACTGAGCAGAGCTTGTTTTAACAACCCTGAATAAGAATATTACAACTGGCTGTGCTAAATACCATTTTTAGTATATTGTTCATGGTCCTTTTTTGCCCAATGTCATATTTAGTTAATAATGAAATTTCTCTCTTGGCATTTATGTGCATAAAGGGTATTGAATTGTTGAAGGTATTGTAACAGATAAAAATTTTTTTATTTTATTTATTATTAAAAATATAAAAGGAGCCACTTGATAAAATTTCCAGTAACTCATTCTTTCCTTCCTACTAAAGTGTTATAAGAAATTACTTCTGGTTTCAGATCCTTCTTGGGAAATAGAATGACTTATACCTATTTTTGCTATATGGCATGAAATTTCTTATTTTGATGCTTATTTTGATACACATAGGTGTATGTATAATAATGTCTCATATCTAACTCTAACTTTAATAACCAAATTAATCAGTTTTCTACTCAAAACATCATTTGGGGCTCATTAAAATACTATTTGTTTATCAGAGAGGCTGATTTTTTTGTTTTAGAATTATGTGGACATCTCACCACTTCATGCCATTAAATAACAGTTTCATAAACAGAAGTGGGGGCAGGGAGCAAATGTTTTTAACATCTGATTTAAAAAATTCACAATTTACTCCTTGGGTGAATTTCCCTTTTCCAGATGCACAGCTTCAGATTTATTAGAATTGTATTCCTATATAGGGCGATGAATATGATCTTAGTCTGTTTTATGCATGTATGAAAATGTTACAATGGAAACCATTATTCTGTAAAATTAATACACACAAATAAAAATTGTACTCATGTTGCTTTTTAAATGATTAATGATTTAATGACCCATGTTTGAGCCATTTTTGAAGTAAGAAGGTAATACAACGTTAGTAAAGATAATTAAAATTGTTAATTTTATGAAAGTGAGTAAGATAAAAATGATGGAAATTTTTCTTTTTCTTTCTTTCCCCTCTGTGGTGCTGGAGGCCAAGCACAGGGCCTAGTATATACAGAACAAGTGCTGCCCTCCTGAGCTGTAAGCCCCATTCCCACCCTCATGCAATTTTTACAAACTAAACACCGTTAATTGAGATGAACAGCTGACTTAGCCATTTGAGTTTAGCATGTAAAGTTTAGGGATGTCATTAGAAGGATACAAGAGAATTTCAGGGAAAAATAACTTCCAGATTATGAAAAGTGTATTGCTCCCTCTCTTTCTTTGAAACTACCAGCTGAATATATCTAAATAACTAGAGTCACCAAAGACCCAAAGATCAGATTTTGCTCGGCCTAAGTCTACTCTGTTCACCATTCCTCCATGGTGGGGTGGGGTGGGGGAAGGTGAATGTAAGAAAAGCCAGAGAAAGACAGGAGTTTCATTCTAATTTTAGGAGTAAGTTTGGGCCATGGCTGAGTATAAACAGCAGTCTGCACCTCTAAGGGCAAGAGGAGTAGTTATCACATTGTTTAAGATTGCTATGTGTCTTAGTTACTTTTTACTCATTGCTGAGACAAGATACCTGAAGCCCAAAGTTAGGGAAGGGAAGGTTTATTTCTTACAGTTCTTGGAGGTTTCAGTCCATACTCAGTTGCTTTCAAGGCAGCATGGCATGGCAGGGCAGCCACTGAGGGCTGCTGCCAACAGCAAGGCATGAACCAGAAAGCCAGAGATACATACCCTCTTCCTGCTCTTACATCATATCCTGGCTCCACTCCTAGGTGGGTGTAGCACTCACACCACCAATCTGAGCGCTAGACGACGAACCAATCACAAATGCTAGATTTAGTCCAGTCCATAATTGCATGAGATGGGGGCAACTGACATAACCCACGACACTGTGCATGGAGACATAATACCTGACATGTAGGTTTCTTTTTCTTTCTTTCTTTCTTTCTTTCTTTCTTTCTTTCTTTCTTTCTTTCTTTTTTTTCTACTCAAAGTTTCAGGGGTTTCAGTCCATGGTTGGCTGGCTCTGAGGCAGAAACATTGCAAAAGAGGAAAGTGGCCCACATCCTGGCATCTAGAAAGCAGAGATGGGAAAGTTACATCCCCCAAAGACTCATTCCTACTGACCAACTCCCTCTACTGGGGCCCTGCCTTCTAATAGCCATTTACCTAGGAACTCATCAATGGGTTAATCCACCAGTAAGATTACCAGCGTTATGATCCAACCACTGTTCTAATGCCTGTTAATTTTATCAAGCTGACAATCAAGATTAACTGTCACAAAGTTTTTATTGCTACTTTTAAGTTCTTGATAGACAATTCACACGTTTATTGTCTTCCAGGGTCAGATGACTGTCATCCCCTGTGCTTAGTGAGCTGGATCAAATGGTCTCACAGGAACTCTCCAGACTGTGACCAGGAGAGAGCTCAAATGAGAGCAATCTTAGGTGAGGCTTGCCTTAATGACTCCACGCATGAAAAGAGAGACAACCAGGAAGACAAATGTGTGTTTACACACAGCCACACACATGCACACACACACAGGAGAGAGACAGAGAGAGACAGAGAGAGAGACAAATTGAGAAACAGAGACAGAGACACAAAGAGAGAGACAGAGAGACAGACAAAGTGAGTCACAGAGAAAGAGAGACAGAAAGAGGGAGAGAGGTTTCTGCTACATGATATTGCCTGGATATCTTCACTTCTTCACTATTTTTTTCTTTCCTTTTTCTGGGCTTGGTTTTATTTGTATTTATATTTATTTGTTAGTTTTATGAAAGGGGTTGTAGCAAGAGTTCCCCGAGATGTTATGGGACAGCAAAGTTCCCAAACTGCAAGCACTGACTCATTTTGCACATAATTTTGGAGCTAAAGTGTCAAATTTATTGCAGTTAACGTGGGGAGCATGTACTCAGACAACAGAGCGTTCAAAATCCTGCTTGCCTATAACCGGAAGCCAGAGTAGCTTCTAGCAGCCGCTGGGCGAGCCTGATAGGAAAGCGCCCGTTGTACATGTGGATCCACCGAGTCACAGACGCGCTCATCTGCCGAACCATGTTTTTCCCTGAGCCTTGAATAACAGAGAAAACCAGTAGTTAGTGGACTGCTCACAATTTGTCAGAATTTCAAGCTTTAGAGAGACTTTTTCAATCCAGCTACTCCTACATTCTGTTCGTTGGGCTGGATTCATGCGCTCAGAGCATTGGGCCCCACCAGGAAGTAAAACTGCAGCACTGTATATCTTTGTGTTTTCCTGGGAAAGGCTGGTGAGCTGGGAAATCGCTGGGTGAGTAACAGGCACGAGCTGCACCTCCTTTGTGGAAGCAAGGGAGCCCTGCAGTGAGCAAAATTTTATCAGAGCTTGTGAACACCAGCTCTGATCTCCTCACCAGTAGATCACACACGTAGTTAAGATAATTTGACTAATCTAATAAATGTTCACTGAATGGTAATTACAAACCAGCTCCTAGGCCAGGGGTTATGCAAATATATCTTACAGGTACATGCAATGAACCATAATAGAAGGCAAATATCTCCCTGTACAGTGAGAAAGGTACAAACCAAAGCTACTGCCGTGGAGGCGTCTGGGAGGGATATGAATTACTGTCCAGTGTGTATAATTTACCTCACTTCTCTGTGTCTGCTACATGAATATGCAGGGAAGGTTTATCACTTTTGTGAGGCTTATGTGGAATAATAGTACTTGGGACGTTGTAGGCTCTTAATGCAACACTTGCCCTCTCTTCCCCTTCCCTCTCATGTTGTTATAAACATATTTGAGGTGGGGGTGAGTCTTCCTGTCACTGGATCCTGTACAAAATCTCTTCCAGTGCTCTGACTTTGTTATGCTCATCATCTATAGACTGGAACAGAGAGTTCACTGACCATGCTAGAAAAGAACCAAGAATGACAAGAAAAGAGGAAAAGAGAGACTTCAACTTGAGCACCATGGGTAGAAGACAAATGTGGGCACAGGCTTCGTGGATACCTTTAACCAGATGGAAAAAGATGAACACAGCGAAAGTGTAAGACAACCATAAATTACACGAGAGACTGAGACAATATCACTCACTTCTCTCCTGTCTATGTTAGCTAGCTGGTACCACTGAGAGTGCGCTAATAATGCGTAATCAGAAGTGACACTTTACAGCAGTTCTGCAAATCGAAGCGTGTGCTGCACCACATTATCAGCGATACTCTGTTCCTCTATTATTCTTCACCTCCTTCTCTTGAGGTACCAAATGAGCCTGGGTCATCCATTAAGACCTCCTACTGTCACTGGATTATCCAGAGAAGAATTTGCGAAAGTTAAAAAGGGAAATCTTTAGGCCAATAGCTATTGTTATTTTTTTTTAAGTAAGCTATGTTACAAAATGGTGAATGTGGTTCATTTTACCTCTACAATAACCAACCATGATAGAGCTATTTGATGACCAATTATTTCGGTATTAGGGGAACCTAGTGTAAAAGATTATTTTTTTATTCTCTTATCAAATATTACTTCTACCACCAGACCTGCACCAGCCTGAATTATCTCTATCAGTCCTTGAAACAAGCAAATCAAATAACGCCACATAGAAGGGCACTGCAGTTAATCTGTCCTTCATTAGTCTTGACCTCTAATTTTTTTGAATTAGACATTTAACTCTCAAGTTGCATTTTTATATGAGACTCCAAATTATAAATAAAGAGCAAAATAAAGGCTGAATAATAGGAAGTAAAGAGATAGATCTTTCTCAAATGGAAAGGGGAACAAGAGGTGGAGAGAGGGGGGGAAAAGGGAGAGGAGGAAAGGGTGTTAAAAGGAATTCAGATGTCTAATCTCCATGCACAAGAAAAGTCACGTTCTGTACCGCAAACATGAACTAATAGAAACCAAATAAATAAATAAATAAAAATAAAAAAGGAAAAAAAAAACCCTCCAAATAACTATATGAAGTAATGAGAAAACTCTCTTACTGGCAATGCCGAGATCTGAAGTCTACCTCTTGTTGGCACAGTGTTTGGCATCTGTTTGGTCCACAGTCCTGCCAGAAGCTTCTAGCACCTGCCAGGCACCCGGGGTTAGAACACTGCAGTAATGTCGATCCATCCACCTACAAGACCTTCCCCCAGGTTCAGCCTGGAGACTGCCTACTGCCTCCTGCAGCCCACATGGTTCTCCTCCTGCGCAGCTGCTTGAATTATTTATGTGTTTGTATTCCTGACCAGAACAGAAATTCTTTGGAGAGCAGAGACAGTGTCTCATTCACCTTTATATTCCCTAATTGCCCTTTTGAGATTTGGAGATATAACAAACAATCGCTAAATAAACACTCAATAAAGTAGACTAAGTCTTACAATGTGAATGAGATTCAGATTCCCTATAAATCATAAGAACATTCATCGTCAACTATTTTGCATTCCAAAATTAATCCTAGTTCAATTTGTGTATTATAGTTTGAACAAAACGTTTACAAATAAAGAAATGAGCTGAGACTGTACACATATTGGATATCTCTAGCTTCCCTACTGCTGAATGGGGTTTTCTGTGGTCTGATGCTTGTACAGTCTCATTGAATTTAAAGGAGAAGATTTTTTTAAAAAAAATAATTAGGTATTTGCAATCTGTACCAACAAGATAACATTAAACTGCTATAAACATATTTCATTACATAGAAGTAAATCCCTAATTAGTTTCAAACTGTAACGTGTTAAACAAACTGTATTTATATTGTCAGATAACACCATATTGAAGAAACATTATTCATGTTAGATAAAAGCACAACACATATCACTCAATTTCAGGGATTTGAGATATGAGAATTAAAATATTTCTTAGCCTTAACAGGAGTCTGAAATTCACACACTCACAGAAACCTGGATGTTCACCGTGAGTGGATGAGATGCAGTGCAGAAGCCGGGGTCTCCCTGTTTGAGGGGAGCCACTCTTAACAGCTCAAGTTATGGTGAGCACATAGGTACAAAGCCTATGAATTGTCACAGGAGAGAAACTGCAAGTGGATGCAATTGTTTGGGAAGCATCTTGAGCTTTAAATAGCCTAAAATTTGATTATTTTTCCCATAAAAGTCAAGTGGAGGGCAAGGGAAACTTAGCTGTCCGTCAGGATTAATGTCATAGGTCATTCATTCCTACATGAACCTTGTGATCCTTGATTTTTAAGGTTCCATCTGACTGTGAGATTTTGATCCTGTTGCCTAAGACAGAATTCAGCTAGCGACTTAATTTAGTCAGCAAAAATCCTTCCATGTTTTTGTCAGATGTTGCCTGTTTTACACTTGCTAGGATTATCAAGTCATTATATGAAAAACACATCAAAAGAGCTCATCTGGAAAGATGGTTTTCCATAGAGAGCAACTCATGTGGAACCACATAAAAACCGCCAAATCTGTGGCATCTCCACAGAGTCCCTCACACATTTTCATCCCAACATTCTGTGCCTTTGTGGGTAGGGGCTAAGAATTCTAAATGACATTTTGCAAAGAAAAAAATGACTGAACTGGAATATCTAACATTTTGTTCTTACCTATTTTGAGGGAAGATCTTTGACAGATATGTCAGAACTACAGGTCTGCAGCTGCAAATGTCTGGTGGCTTTGACACAAGAATCATTCATTGCTTTTTTGAGCCTTGCTTCTCTATACTTACATGGAGAAGACTGTATCTAAAAGCAGATGTCAGTGAGCAATTAATGTCTCAAAATACAAAGATGTCTGAAGTCTCCTAACATCTTGCCGTTTTGATAACTGTTAACTGTTAGCAGCACGTTCTTTCTCCAGGAAGTTTATACGCCAGGCTCCAGAGAAGAAACTCGGAGGCTAGACTTAATGGGATGGATTAGTTTAAGTGCTATGAATGATTTAACCAGTCAAGCTTTTTCAAAAAGTAGATAGATGTCACTTTCCCTGGAAATTATTCAAATGGTATTTCCTTGACACCTCTCTTAAAATGCAGCAGCCTCTCATCGCATACCTAAGCTTTCCATGACTTTCCATTCACTCAACATGATCCAGTGTATAAGGCAACTTGGCATTTCCTATAAACAATCTCCAGGTGCGCACAGTCTGCAGAGCTGTGTGGAGGGCAGTGAGGGCAAAGAATTAGATGTGACACTTGTCCTCAGGCAGTTTAAAGAGTGAGGGAGATTTCTGGAGTGAACTGAAAGGGTCCTTTTCACTCAAAATGCCTCTGTGGTCCCTGAATATAAAAAAGAGACAAGCATGGCCTTGCCTTTATATGCAAACTTTGGCGAGTGTCATAAAATTGGACAAATAATAAAATAAACCCAGGTATACATAAAATGAAACAAATAACAGAGAAGTGTTTAATTCTCTAAAGGGCTACAAAGAATTCAGGAATTTATGGGAGCATCTTCATCATCATTTTGGCCTCTTCTCTTGTCATTACCCCATAGGTCTTATGTTCTGTCAAAACAGAACTGTGCAGGGATCTCTGAAAACAATCTGTCGTTACCCACCTTCAAGTGTTTGCGCATGCTCAGCTCTCTACTCGGAGAGCTCGACTTGTCCTGCCAAGTCCTATTCATCTTTTCAAAGCCATTCGTATCAGACACATTCTGTGCAGCACTTAAACGTCTCTCAGAATCCCCTGTAAGATAGTCATGGCAAGGGTTATGTGCAGGCTTTGGCTAACTTCCCGCAGGTGCCAGTGCTAGTGCCTTACCATGCGCTGCCAGCATGAGCCTCTGACTTCCTGGGCTCGGTGCTTCCACATACACAGCACAGAAGGGCTTGGTGTTAATGTTCTGAGGGTCAAACCCTGGATGCTCTGTTTCTTGCAGGGGTTGGGGAGCTGAGAATTGACCCTGGGGCCTTCATACTGAGCTGCATCTCCAGCCCTTTTTATTTTTATTTTCTGCAACATTTCTTTCCTTTTTTTTAACTGACTGCAATTGACAAATAAAATCGTAGATGTTTAAGGTATACAAGATCATGTTTTGAGATAAACATACATTGAGAAATGTTTGCTTCAGTCACTCCAATTGACACATCCATTGCCTCACGTCTTTACAGCAATTCTTAATTTCCTCAGCTTAGGATCATATTATAATAACAAAAGTCAAAACGTACTCTTAAGCAAAAAGAAAAATATACTCAATATCTCATTCCCAGGTGAGGATTAAAACAGTTGAATAAGGATCATTTGCAAATTGCTAAGTTGCCCAGGCTGGGCTCAAACTTGTGATCTTCCTACCTCGGTTTCCCAGAATGTTGGGATTGCAAGCCTGTGCCAGGATGCTCTTGATTTGTAGATGACCCAGGGAGATCACTGGAGGAAAAAAAGAAATGAGGGAAGGAAAAAAGGGACGTAGAGTCCAGTGCACAAGAGCGTGCCTGGAACGTCAGCACTTTGAGAGGATGAGGCAGGAGGAAGGCAAGTTCCAGTCAGGTCTGGGCAGTTTAGTAAGTGTGATAAAATAAAAACTAAAAAGGGCTAGATATGTAGCTCAGTGGGAAGACCTTAGATTCAATCCTCAGCTCTACCGAAAGAGAGAGAAGGGAGAAGGAGAGAGAGAGAGAGAGAGAGAGAGAGAGAGAGAGAGAGAGAGAAACAAAAGAGAGAGAGGATGTAAAAAAGGAGGGGAGAAGGGAAGATCAGGGAAATGGAAGAAGGAAAGAAAGAAAAATATGTATGCAAAAAACTAACTTAAGCCAAGGAGAGATAGATGTCTGCAGAAAGGTACCAACACAGAATATATGTTAAGAATTTATAAAAAAATCAGAGTGCTACTTATGAATCTAGTATGCCTGCAGATGTGAATCCACATCTGCAGGCATCTGCAGGCAATAAAATAAAAGTGATAATTTTAGTAAATGTTACTGACTGGAAATTTCAGGTCTGATTAATAAACCATCATTCCATGATGTGAGGCCGTCTAGTCTGACCAAGGGGTCATTAAGCATCATTTCTCAGGCTTCGCACACAGTGGAGACGTGCTTGATTCCACCTCTTTGAAGCTGTTTCAAAAGTAATGCAGTGGCAGAAGGCGGGAGGCAGAGATAGGAGCACGTGGGGATCGGCAGAAGTCACTTAAGACTTTCTTTCAAGTGATACCAAAATGCTATAAAGTGGGACTAAAATTCCAAGTGGCCAGAAATTCAATGTGAATTCAAGTGATTGCTGGAGGCTGAGGAGAGCGGAGCAGGGAGAGATGTGAGAAGGTTGATCAGTGGCTGCTTCATTAGAGTTGGAACGTTCTGGGGTGCTGCTGCATACTGGGGTGATGGTAGATAGCAATAATGTGCTACATGCTTTCAAAAACTAGGGGAAAGGGCTCCAAGGGCTTTCACTATAAAGCAATGACCAGCGAGGAGCAGGCGGCTTTGACTTGATTGAAGCATCACATAACACACGCATATACTGAAACACCAGTTGAGAACAATTAATTGTGTGTAATTTTTGTTACTATATATTAGTTTATCTACTTTAATATAAATGATAGAAATACATGGTTGAAAGTACTGGTCAGATCTCTGATTCTCCTTGCATTTTGTTAGGCTGAGTTTATATTTGCATTTAAAAAAAACCCTAGTATTTTGGCTCTGAGCATCTACTGTGAGTAAAAAAGCTGTGAACATCTTAAATTATAAACAGTCAACATATGGAGAAGCCGCTGGCAGTGATTCTTAAATATTGTTGACACAATATGCAGAGTTTTGAGCCCTCTTTTAGCCTTTCTAAATCAGAGTTCTGGGGGCACGACCCAAAAATCTGTCTTTAATGTGTACCTCGTGCTACCGTGAAGTACAGCGCGTACCTCAGTTCATGAACTTAATTCATTCCGCAATTCCGGGGAAGGTGGCCCAGATCATTGTCATGCAGTAAAGACAGTCACATTCCTCACTCAGTGGGGAGGTCACAAACAGGAGCAGAATTTTGCCAAATGCTTCTATTTGCAAACTGGATTGTTCTACAGAAGCGTTTGTGAACCAAGGTATCGTACAATCCTAAGACACCAGTTTAAATAAATAAGAAATCAAGGTCGTTGATGAAGAGTCTAAATGTGCATATACATGTGTTAAGGGAACCTGTGCGAAGGTCAAGACTAATAACTTTTACTATTTGTCATAATCACTCAACTAAGCAGAATACCTTTGATTCCACAGTGAGCCAATATTTTCCTTGGCTCTCACATTTAAAAAAAGCTATTTGTTTCAAAATATTAGTCTAATCAGATAGAATGGAAATCTGAAAAAGTCACTCTTAATTGAAAATAAAAATCGGTCTTTGGGTTGTACAAGAAAAAATCTAAAACAATAAAACCTCTCAAGCGTGTCACAGATTAATGAAAAGCCTGGATGGAGTTTTGCGTTAGCTTGGCCGTGGACTTCCCTGTTTTAACTGTGAAAGATTTTCCGTTGTGTGATGCAGATGTCCCAGAATCCCGGTGTCTGTATGTCCTTCTGTGTTCAATGCTCAAATCATTATCAAGGAGCTCCTTCGCTCATCCATGTCACAAGTCTGATTGCAGTGAGCCTCCCCCAGCTACCCAGGGCTTCTGTGCCCCATTCTCCAGAGTGGGGGGTCCTAGGTTTCCCACTCCCTCCAGTTGTGATCTCCTCACCAGTCCACTTTCTCCCTCCAGCCTTGGATAACTGCTTCTTTCTGCCTCCTGTTCCAGAATCACTCTCATCAGACTATAGGCAGAGACACTTTTTCCAAGAGCAGAGAGGTGAGACCAGATTACAGCAGTCAGAGGATCTCTCTAAGGTTGGATGTTAATTGGGGTGAATTACAACACAGAGAACTTAAACACAGACACGTTGTGATTTAAAAGAAGTCAGGGCCCCCAAGACCAGATTAATACTTTAAGATAAATTATTTTATTTATTTACTTAGTTACTTTGGTTTGATGGTTTGATTTGGTTTTGGTTTAGGAAGTATATCTGAGTAGAGGATAATAATTAAAGTATGTACATTTGTTGACGATTTTTGTTGATTGAAACAAGATCTTGCTATCTAGTTCAGGCTGGCCTTGAGTTCACTATGTAGCTCAGACTGACATCCAACTTGCTGTGATTCTCCTGCCTCAGCTTCCCAAGTGGTGAGCTTACAGGTGTGTACCACCATGCCCAGCCCATATATTTGTTTTTAAAGTATTATTTTTCTTTCTCCTTTGTAGAGTTAATCTTTGTCTCCATTTTCTTGATTATTACATGAGAACAAGATAATACCAAATGTGGATTGATCTATGTACAACTCTAGTCAACAGCTAAGTGGATTTGCTTTTGCTTCTTATTTTAAATAAGAAATCATCTTAATGATACACAGATGACAGTAATTTGTTGAAGTCTGGTAAATAATAGCACAGCATTGCCTGAAACTGATAGGTACCAGTAAGAAATCTGTGGTCCTTTCCTTATAGGTTGCATATTTTGGTTGGGTATTTATGCTGAAACTCTGACAATATGTATGTTGAGAGTGCTTTGAAATCTAATTAATTGTCTTGTTTATTGGCTAATATAGTATCTTGGAAAACTTTGTAAATTTCTGAGTGGAATATGGAAATTTCAAAAATTTCTTCTCTATGTTTCAATTCACATCTCTTTATATCCTTTCTATTCTATTCTATTCTATTCTATTCTATTCTATTCTATTCTATTCTATTCTATTCTATTCTATTCTATTCTTAGCATAGAGCCCCGTTTGTAGAAAAGGGGAAATAATAGCACAAACTCTTTTGCAAGACCTTTGGACTTTCTATTGACAGTTGACTTATTTCCATTTTTTCCTTGCTTGTAATAGCTACATGGAATGAATGTATGTTATAGTTGATACATGGTGTCACTTTGAGTTTAGAAGCTTAACTAAGTAGCTCAGCAGTTCTCTGTTCTCTGGTATAAAGGACATGCCCTAGGGTGGTTGTTTACCCTCTGGGATGTTGTAATGGTTGATTCATTTTGTCAATTTGAGAAGTTTAGAAGTTTTACTAAGTGACTCAACGAGATGTCCAGGGCTTCACTCTGCAAACATCCTGAGCCTGTGCTAAAGGAGGGTATGGAGATGGTGAGAGTGCTATGCCTGCCCTAAGATGGGAAGCCTGCACACAGTATCAGAAGGGAAAAGGGGTTTGCCTCCCCATTTTGGTTTTGTTGCTTTTGCTGTGCTCCACTGCCACGAACTGTTGCCCCTCTGCCGTGCCACCCTGCTTTGGAGCCGGCTGAAGCTTCTAGGAATGATGAAGTGAATAAACCTTTCTTTCCTTGAGTGTCAGGTATTCTGTCTCAGCAATGAGAGAAAATTAACTAATACAGTGCATAAAAGACGTTCTTTGCCACATTTTCATCTAAAACTCATTTTAAAATCTTCTTTTGCTATCTAAATGCCATTCATGCTCAAAGAACAAATACATGGTTTGGGCAAGTAGAATTCTGCTGGGTAAATAGGTCCTAAATGAAGTTAATTTGATTACTAGAAATAAATAGACTAAGAGACAAACTAATGCCATCTGTATTATGAACTCCTAAACTATACAAAAGGAGCTTTATAGTTAGATAATCTTATTGCTAGAAAGAACCCCTGCCTTGCGTTTGTGCGTTTTTCCTCACTCAGGCAATTTAGAAAACAGATTCCAAGACTGCTGCTAGATAAAAAGGAGTAGGATAGATAGAGAGAATGAACTCCTGCTGAAGAGAACTAAGATTGCTGAGTAAAGTAGGTAACACATATCTTGAAAATTACCATGGAGCAATCAATGCAGCAGTGATGTGAAAGCTCATGATAATGAGAAAAAGGAAAGTTTGAGGCAGTAAACCAAAGTTCTCCACACCATTTTTACAGGGCCATTTGGTATTGCAAAATTATATATTTGAGTGGGGCAGGGAGGAGGACAAGCACAAACCTGCTAAAGACTAAAATGCTGGGCATAGATTTTGGCAATGTTATTGGGATGGGCATATTATTTTGTGTTCTCCCTCCTTCCAATTCAAACATAAGAGCCCCACACCCCACTCCCACACACACGATGGTTTTTTGGAAAACACACTTTACAGGGATGGCTCCTTATAATGGGTATAACAGCAGTACAGAAAAGAAAAGGAGAGACCAAGCTCTCTTTCTACATGCATGAGCCAAGAAAATGCCATGAGAAGACATAACAAGAAGCGAACCATTAGAAAGCTAGAGAGACCTTTCTAGCACCTGACCATGCTGGCACCTTGATACCAGACTCCAAGTCCTTAGTTCAGGGAGACAGTGATTTCTGTTCCTTAACCCACATAGTCACTGGTTTTGTGTTATGGAAGCTTAAGGGCTGTCTAAGGAGTGACTGGGTCAGGGAGAGAAAAACAAGAGCTGAGATTATGTCAAGAAGGACAGCTGGAGGGTACCCATGGCTTCCCCTCGAGATGAGTGGAAGAGGGTACCCTAGATACAAAGGCAAACTGAACAGCTATGCTATCAAAAGGCCTGGAATATGAGTTCAACATACCTAAGACTCCAACTGGATCATGCTTGCTACAGTTTGAATGCAGTCTTCAAATTCATGTGTTGGAAAACTTAATCCCCAGTGGAACAATATTGGGAAGCAGGGCCTAATAAGTGATCATATCATGAAGGATCTGCTCACATGAGTGGGTTAAACCATTACTACAGGAGAGGGCTTGTTGTAACAGTGAGCTTAGCCCCTCTGGCACTCTTGACCTTGTAACTTTTCTCAGCCCTCCACATTCCACCCTGTGATGATGCAGCGGGAAACCTCTCTCCAAATGTTGGCACCACATTCTTGCATTTCCCAGTCTTCGGATCATCATTCAAGTAAAATTCTGTTCATTATGAATTATCCAGTCTCTGGTGTTATATTAAGAAACACAAAAAGGACTGACAGTGATCTGCTTGCACTGTGTCTCTAGTTGGAAGGAAACACTGTACAGAGGTACAGGAATATTTGCATTCTCTTCACATATAATCAGTATTTCCACAAAATGAAAAATAAGAATTAAAGTCAGACACAAAGCAAGACAAAAGGCAATAAAACCAAAAACCCAAGGAAGAGGGGAATAACAAACCTATAGATCATGTAAATGTTGGAGTGAAGACTGAAGATCCTAAAATAATGTATCATTATGTAGAATAAAATGCAGGATAAGGAAGGTAATGTAGATCAAGAGGTAATTACTTATGGGGCAGCATAGCCTTTATTTGAAAACCTGGCAAGAGTGGAAAAACACAGAATATAGGCAAAAATCCCGAGAACAAAACAGAAGTGTAGAATATAGACAAACAGCTGAAGAAGTTATTAGTAAGTAAAGTTGTTATATGTAAGAAGTATGCATTGTGGTCCTGTAAAATTTATTCTAGTTGTTAAAGACTATGTGCCAGTTAATTACATTCTACAGACATTAATTCACCACATAAATAGAAAAAAATTACATGCTCTTGACACATGCAGAGAATTATTTAATAAAACTGACCACCCTTTCATGATTTTAAAAATGCTTTTTAGCAAACTATGATTTAAAGGAAACTTTCTTATGTTGACAATTAATATTTTATAGACTGCCTACAGCAAACACCAAATTTAATAGCAAAATGTTAAAACTTTCTCATTGAGATGAGGAACAAGATAAGGGTGATATCATTATTTCTGTTTAACACTGTCCCAGAAGTTTTACCTGCACAATAATCAAGAAGAAAGTAAAAGTTTGTATCTATTTAATTACAAAAATTCAGTATCTGTACAGGAAACATTGACACTACTAGAAGTATAAATGCACAAACATGCATTACTATTGGCCCTTTAATATACCTTGTTAGCAGCTAATAGAACAAACAGATTAAATAAAACAAATACACTAAAGATAGGAAAAATTTGAGGAACATGATTATTTAATTTGAACAAATTGACACTTATACAAATTTCACAGATCAACGGAAGATTACACATACTTTCCTTGGATGCACATAAAACTGTTAGCAAAAGTGGGCCATAAACTTTCATAAAACAAAGTTTCACAAATTTCAAAGGATTAAAATGACATACAGTATATTCCCAGAAAATAGTGGAATTAAACCATAAGTCAACATAAAAAATTTCTACTTACTTGGAATAAGACCATGTACAGTTCAATAACTCAGGTTTTAAAAAGAGAATCTCAATGGGAAATTAGGGAAAAATAAACCATAATGGAATAAGATAGATTAAAATTTGTATGGTTGAACCAATTTGTAGCTATTAGGGCACACATTAGAAAAGAAGAAAAATTTAAAATCAATGCTCTATCTTATAAATCAGGAAAAAACCCTCCAAGTCTTACCCAAAGCAAATAGAAAGAAGAAAAATAAAAACCGTAATCAATGAACTGAAAGACAGATGCTTAGTAGGAAACAACAAAGCTCAAAGTTCTTTAAAGAATTAATGCAATTGGTAGATTTTTAACAAGACTAAGAAAAAAGAAAAAAACATTAATGATGTTAGAAATAAGATGGGAATGTGTCTACACATTCTGCAGACATTCATAAGATGGTAAAAATTATCATGAATAATATTTTTAAATTTGAGAATTTTACTGAAATGAAAAAATTCCCTGAAGTACAGAAGTCATTAAAACTAACCCAAGATGAAAGAGAATATTTGAATCCTCTTATATCTATCAAAAAACCTGAATTCATGTTTAAAAACCTTCCTACAGAAAAAACGATGGACCCTACTGAATTTTTCCATGAATCTTCAAAACTTTAATGAAAACAATAAAGCAGTCCTATACTATATCTATCAGAAGAAGAAACAGTGAGAAAGAAGATGCTTCCAAGTGCATTTTATTTCACGACATCAGAAAATGCAAATTCATAGGTTAATCTCTCTAATGAAGAGAACCCAAAATCTTAAACAAATAAATAACTAATGGAATTAAATGGATAATCATGACCTAGTATGATTTATTTCAAGAACCAAAAGGTAGTTTAACAATAGAAAATCAATCAATACTATGTACCACATAGCGAAATCACAGAGCGAGATTTTAATGCAATGTTTACTGAAATCAATAGTTCCTGCTCAAAAACATAGTAGCACTGAAATAATATGAATAATCCATTTCATTTTCACGATGCTGCACCTATATAGAACTTAGCATTGAATAATAGAAAGCCTAAAGAATTTTTAGGGACTCACACACAAAAACCCATTGTCCCAAACTGACTTTCTATAATGGTACAGTAGACTCTAAATAGACCCCGAAGAATTGATATCACACAGAACATATTCAGTAGCCAAACACAGTTGAGTAAAAATTGAATGTGTATTAAAAACCACAATTATTATTTGAAAGAAAGGCAAAATTTAGCAATTAGTAAATTAGAAATAATTATAAAATATTTAGTTTGGAAATACAAGCTAAAGGAAATATAGAGAAAATTTTATAATACATTAATTTTAAAATAACATAAAAAACAAATTCAATAAAGTTCAAGCCAAGGAACTAGGAAAGAAAAAAATGAGAACAAACAAAGAATGCAAATAAAGAACAGAATTAAAAATTAATGAGATAGGGCATGGAACATAGCTAGTGGCATAAGCACCTGCCTGGTAAGCACAAGGTCCTGAGTTCGATTCCTGGTAGAATAAATAAATAAATAATCAATGAGACAAAGAATAAAGGAGAAAGAAATTACCAAAAATATGTATGATGAAATTAATTAAGAAAAGAAATCCCAAATATTGAACAAAATACAAGAAGGAATACTGTCAAATTCTTAAAATTCATTGAAAAAATACCATGGACAATTTTATCATTAAAAATATGAGTTGAGTGGAAAATACAAGTAAAATACCTGATAAAACTGACCAAAGAAGACATTTTAAACTTGTCAGATTAAAAATTTCTAAACACTGAATTAACTGTATAATATTTTGCCAATAAAGACAATTTCATAGGTGAATTTCTTCAAACCTAAATGGAATATATTGTTCTTTTTATATGGAAATTATTTCAAAAAAATAGAAAAAAGAGGCAAATTTTATCTACCTTATTTTCCCCTTCCCACAACTCATTTTTAAAGTTACAAAGATTACTTAATGTAATTTATGATTATAAATATATAAATCTTAGACACTGTCATAGAAAATAAAGTTTAGCACAATACTGTATTACATATATAAAATTTGATCAAGTAGAACTACTTCTAGAAAAGGAAAAAATATTCAGCATTAAAGATATATTAATGTTACTTAGAATAACAATCTCATTGAGAATGTCGGATGAGGTAGGAAATAAGAATTAACTTTCAAAAATGATATTCATTGTATACTTTGAAGAGCTCTGAATTAATTAGAAAAAAACCCTGATCCCATCTGGTGTCGGTACACACACATTTATTATTTTATTCTCTGACATTTTGATTTTTGAAATTTACGCTCTCTTTTCTATTAGACGGCAGTTATTTATCTATTATCAGTAGATAAAGCTATTTCCTCCAGAAGAAAGGCGATAAAATTCAGCCTACTCTTTTGATTCATTCAATTACAGTGGGGCTTTTGCCTTTGCTTATAAAAAAAAAAAGCCCATCTGTAGTGCTGTAAATAAAGAAATCAGATCAACCTCAAAGTCAGGAAGTGACTTTCCCTGAGCTTTCTTTGTTCTTGGCTCCGTTGGGGGACTGGAAATGACAACTCTTTCTCTGTGAGAAGGAAACCTTTCTCCCCCTGGGGAAAGCGTGGCTTCAGGAGGAAATGTAGATCACAGTGCGGGCGTGGGGTAAGATGGCAAAGCATCATTAGGTTATAGCTCCTCCAGCTTCCTCTTTCAGTGCATTTCATTCCATTCAAGGCTTCTGGTCCTCCCTAAAACTGCCTCCAAGACACTATCAGAGATACCCATCTCCACATGCTCTCCTTCCACCTGACATGCTGCCTGTCTCCTTAGAGAGACACAGAGGAGACTGACGGTGGAATTTAATCCCTGAGGCCTCTGGGAGACCAAACTCCAACCTTCTGAGATTCAGCTAGGTGTTTGCATCTCTGTGCTGTGGGCAGAATGAACCAGGTTTTGCCATTTTAAAAAAGATTATCACTCAGCATCTTAATGAAAATCTTAATGACAGTACTCATTTCAGCAAAAGCAAGAAATGTTGGGCTTTCTTTTTCACATCTTCAGACTTACCAGGTAAATATTGTTTTCACATTTTGTCCTTGAGACCAAGCTCTGAACACCTCCGGGTTTCTCTGCTGCTGGGGTAGATTGCTTAGACTCCAGCAATCCTGCAAACGTAATAGTTTTCATTATATTTACAAAGATGTGATAATGTGCCACAGGGAATGATGCCACAGTCTATCCATAAAGAAGGAGACAGAGAAAATTTTTACCACCTTGAAGGGAATGCCAGGAGGTGCCAGAAGCAGCTCTGGAAGGAGGAGGCTGGCAGCTGTGGGTGGGGAGGGGGGTTGTGGCCATGGAGAGCCAAGTTCTATCAATTATCAGCAATGTCATAGGCCATTTTTTAAAGTCAGTTTTTTAACAAAAGTTGATCGAGCCATAATTTACATAGCATAAAATTCACACATGGTAAAAGTATAATCCAATGAATTTTAGTGAAGTTTTGGAGTTGTACAACCACCTCCAAGCCCTAATTTTAGAACACTTCTCATACCCTGAAAAAGAAACCTCATTCCTCTTTCTAGTTCCTATTTCCACTTCCAGTTCCAGGCAAGCACTAATCTACTTTATTCCTCATAGTTGCACTTGCTTTACATTTCATAAAAATGAAGTCGTGCAATATATATGTAATTTTGTGTCTGGCCTTTTCACTAAGCGTCATGTCTTTGTGATTCATCTGTGCTGCCACATGCAGTTCCCTTTTATTGCTGAGTGCTATTCATGAATAGACCACATTTCTTTTTTAACCTGCTCATCAGTTGTTGGGAATTTGGGTTGTCTTCCTCTTTTGGCTGTTGAGATTAGCGCTGTCATGAAAATTCATACACAAGTCTTTGTGCTACAGTAAGTCATCTCTGACTTAATAGCTAAGGTTTGTAGCTAAGTTGTGTTTTATTTGTTGTCATAAGTTTGAGGGAAATCAACTTATACCCATATAAAATCACTCTCCTTCATTTGCACCTGTTTTTAAGAGTGAACAGAATGAATTTTTAAAAGTCAAACAGGCAGTGGGAAGTAGTTTTGGGGGAAGTCACAGAAATTTACCTGACATGTGAATATCATTTGTCAGGTAGAAGAAAGAGGCAGATGGCGATTTTATGCGGTCGCTAACTTAGCTGTGTTCATTTGTAAAGGATGTGACTCAAAATGGCAATATAATTTCACATGGGACCTACAGGAGAGATGCCTTCGTCTTGGGTGATTCTTTGTTTTTCTAAGACAGCTCTAAAAGCTTGCTTTGTCCCTTTGTATATGTTCAAGGAGGCCAGCATTCTCCTGTCTTCTTTGCACAGACACTGCCTGGAGATTTCTCTCTATATCCTCTGCCCACCCTTATCCAGAGATGATAGCAGAGTAGAACATAGTTTCATGATTTTCCTTCTTGTGCCCACGACTAAAGATTTTATCATTAATTTCAGCAGTAAACTGAAGAAAACGCAAAGTAATGTGTGCAGTGGTAGTGTTTCCTACATCGTAGGATGGTAGCTGCTCCTTGATCTATAATGAAATATGGAGAACCCTTCTCTTGTCCCATTCTGAAATATCCTGAAGCTCAGTGTAGGTGATTTCTGGCTTGCCTTCTCATTGTTAATTTTATTCTTTTCAGTGAAACACCCACTTTCCTGTTGTTCTTTCATTCTTTCCAGTTTTAATAACTTCTCTCTTTAGCACCCATGACAGAAGAAGAGAGAGGTAGGGGAGATGTATGAGTTAGCTAGGGTTTGAGATGTTCATCCTTGGATTTCATGGTTCCATCCTTGTCACCTCTCCAGCAAACCTGGGAAACATCAAATGGAGTTTAACATTAGCTGTGATCCAGATATCATTGTTCATCTAGTTGTCAGCCTCTACTTTATTGCTGGAGGTAATGAGATTTAAAAACAAAAATGATTCATTAAAGCATAGTCTTTCTCCTTGAAGTGTGTTTTAAAGAAAGCCTTCAGTCAAAACTGATGGCAGCTCTGATGACTCTGTACTTGGGACCACTGCCTTGTCTTCTTCCTGTGCTGCAGGGTTACTTTAAATACACAAATCAGAGATGTGTCTTTCTTTTAGAAGAACAACCTTCTGCAAACTTTCCAGAATGTTAAAGGTCACAATGGCATCTTTTGTAGGGAAATAGAATCCAGTTCATTAGGATTAAACATGAAGGATTATTTTAAACCCAAAATCAGACTGTAGGGAGAGATATTACAATAATATTATTGTATGCTACATGACATCCTAGAGAAGTTTGAGGGTCTTTTTTTTAAAAAAACTCATTTCATTGGAGTTCTGATGCTTTTGTAAGTCAGATATGAATTCAAATCACATTACAGAGACATAAATATATGAGGTGATCAACTGTCCCGACTTGCTCAAGACTGTGGGGTTTCCCAAGACGAGGGGTTTCTGTGTCAAAAGTGAAAGTCTCAGCCAAACCAAGACTCTATTGATTTCTCTATTGTATTGGTCATTTTTCCTGTTGCTGAGACTCAATACCGGACACCCACGATTTAGAAGAGGAGAGGTTTAATTTAGCTGATGGTTTCAGTCGCATTAGTGTGTGGTCCAAGGCTCCAAGGCAGGAAGACTACGATGGACGGCACAGCAGAGCAAAGCTGCTTAGCATGGTGTTTGGGGAACAGGACAGGGGAAGAGCTCCAGAAGGGGATGGGCCAGTGACCCTCTATAGAACCAAAGGCCACACCTCCACGTCCCGCCTGGACACACTTCAGGATCATGCTCCGCTTTTCTGCTAGTGTTTCTTAATCCAGTGAAGCCGACATCAGAATTAATGATCAAAGTCTGCAAAAACATTGAGCATTAGATAATATCTAGGTGCACATTCTGAGGATGATGAACAAAATGTAAAATTTTAAGCCAATAAAAACTTTTTATGCAACTTATTTTGATGGTCTTTTTAGTTGGTTTTATCTTTGTTTGACTTCCACTTCAGTTGGTGAAACTTCCCTCCCTCCCTTCCTTCCTTCTTCACTTCCTTCCTTCTTCCTTCCTTTCTTCCTTTCTTTTTCCTTCCTTCCTTCCTCCCTTCCTTCCTTCCTTCCTTCCTTCCTTCCTTCCTTCCTTCCTTCCTTCCTTTCTTTTTCTTTCTTTGTTTCAGTACTGGTGATTGAACCAGGGCCTTTGCATTAAACTACATCCAAGCTCATCTGAATTTTTGTTTATTTTTATTTTGAGACATGATCTTGCTAAGTCACTAAATTGCCCAGAAGGAGCTCAAAGTTTTGATCCTTCTGTCTAAGCCTCCCAAAATGCTGAGGTTATGGAGGTATACCATTTTTTATTTATCCTTTCATCCATCACTGGGTTTTCAGATTACTTCCACCTTTTAGCTGTTATAAATAATACTGCTATGAACATGGGTACACATGCACATCTCTTTGACACTCAGCTTCTAATCACTTTGGATATAAAACTCGATGTAGAAATGCTTGGATTGATTATGCTTCTTAATCTTTAATGCACATGCAGCTAACCTCAGGACCTCATACAGATTCTGTGTAGCCCAGGGTGATGACTGAAATATGTATTTCTAACAAACTTCCCAGGGAGTCAAGGCAAGTAGTACAAAGACCACACTGTGAGGCACAAGGGCACTGAGAAAGTATAATAATTTGTAAGTGAAGAGACCTGAGTTCTATCCACTTCTAAATATAGCCAGAAATCAGAGGTATGATCATGAGTAAGTCACCTACACTTCCTGGGTCTGCAACATCATTTATAAAATAAGAGGCCTTGGCTAGATGACCTAGAAGGCCTTTCTATTGTATAATATTCTGTCTTATCATGCTTAGGATACATTCTGTTTTCTTTTACATCCTTACAATAAAATCAAAAGAAAAAATTACTCCTATGTTGTAGCACTAGAAGGATTGCAGGTGGGGTGTACAGCTGTGAAAACTGGATCAATAGGTATAAATTATTAGACCATTGAGGAAATTCGAGTAAATGGACTTGCATAGAAAGTGGATTCTTCTCAACTCTGTCAGTTCCTGTTTATGAAGATGCTAATCAACTTCAGCCTGGGCTACTGAAGCAGCCATTTCTAGTTAGGAGAAGAGGAGGCAGAGAAATGTCCTGGGAAACGAACTGAACAAATGGACTATCCTAAGCTGTATTGAAAGGAGAGTGCTTCCAGCTGCATAGAATTCCTGATTCAAGGGCAAGCAAGGTAAAAGGAAATGATCTAAAGATGGGAGCAGCATTGTGCTCGTAAGAGGCTCACAACCAGGTGGAAAGTGGGGAGCAGCCCTCTGTAGGATTTGCCAATGTATAAATCTTCCCATGCATCACTTTCCATCTACCAATATGGTATGCGCTGGTTAGCAAAATCCTGAAATTTTAATAATCAGCTTTCACAAGCTAGTATAGTTTAGCCATAGCACACCGCTGAAAAACAAGTTTCCTATAACTGATGTCAAGACTAGATGTAAGAAATTGCTCTGAGAAACCTTGTCTTTCCTCCTTTTGTGGTGGTTCTCCAACCTGATTGAATATTAAAATCATCAGGGTAGCATTTTAAACACAGTTAAGGTCAGGCTCTATTCCAACCCAATTAAATCAGAATTCTGGGGAGCAGAGGCACAGGGAAAAGACTCCCTCAGGGGTTTTAATGTGCAGCCAAGGATAAAAGCAACAAGCTCCTTTTTACCAATGTGATGCCATCAAATGATCGGATTGCATTTAATATTTCAGGTTTTGCCTCTTGCCAATAAAATACTGACTGAGCAAATGAGTAAAAGTTACAAAAAAGAATAACGCTTTCCCAGTCCATCAAATAAACTTTGCTTGGGACATGGGCTTTCCAGGCCCATGTATGGATGCTAATGTGTTGATTAGGCCACAGCTGGCCAGGTATGTTTTGTTCTGAGGCTGAGAAACTAAAAGGAAGCAAAGGTTAAGAAGGGTAAAAACTGATGAGGCTGGTGGCAGCTATGTCTGCAGAGTGGCAGCTCTGCTCTCCTAAATCCTGCCTTCCATCTCTAGGCCTGGCAGATCTTTATGGAAACAGGATGATTAGGGTTGAAGGCAGGAGAAATGAGAGGGAAAACAGTTGTGATTAAAGATGTGGAACTTAGAATCAAAACTTCTAGCAGATAGTTTCATTCAGGAAATGATTCAGTGCAAATTACAGCTGAAAGTGTGGGCTGCTAGAAAACAGAAGAGTCAGGGATCACTGGAGTTAGAGTCACCCAAGACCAGACAGTCCTTGCAGAGAAGATGACGAATGACTGACTCAAAGTCAACTCTGAATGATGACAAGGGACAAGTGAAGGAAGGAGGGGGAAAAGAATGAGAATAACAGTATAACAGGAAGCATTGCTCAAGCAATTTCCCTCTACTGGGGATCTCAGGAGATACTTTGTATTTTCTCATTTAATTCTCAAATAATCCTATGAATCAGTGACTATTGTAATTTTTATTTTATAATTGAGAATTTAGGAGGCTCAGAAATGTTAAATACCTTACCCCAAAATGTACTATGTGTTATAACTGTAACTAGTTTGAAAAATGATTCTGCAATCATTTTAGGCTCTACACTATTTCTGTTTGTTGATTATTTACCATATCGTTGTGATTTTGTGAAGTGCATTATCTCCTTAAATTCCTACAAGAGTGAAATTTTATCACTCTCATTTTGTAAATGTGAGCTTTTGGGAACTTACTAAAAAGCAGCAGTTAAATGACTGCCCATGGCTAAAGTCAATAGAAGTAGCAGCTCTAATTTTTAAATTTAATCATGGCTCTGAAGACGATGTTGGCTCCAAAAGTCCTGGTGATAAAAATGGGAAAATATCAGGTAACTAATTAATATGCTTCCAAATGTATAAGCAAGATATGTCCAAAGCAGAATATCTGGCATCAAATATTCCCTTCTGTGGCAAGCAGCTGTAAAAATGGAAGCAAAATATGGGACATCTGTTCTTTGGCATCTGACCCTTGAAAGTAGGGCAGCACAGAGGGGCCGTCCGGTGTTTGCCTTGCCTTTTTATCTTGCCGCTCCTGATCCTAAGGCAAAGAAGTGGAATCAAAGCAAAGCACAATAGTTCTGCTGAGCTGAAGGGGCAGAAGGAAGAGATCAGAATTTGAAGCTGTTATATTAGTTGGAGAAAAAGATAGAGACAGAGAGAGAGGTCTCTGTGTCAGTTTGTCCCATAGGTTCCTGTATGAGGGTTGGGGTATATGTGGGAGGAGTGAGATTACTCATGCCTTACAGAAAAAAGTTGCAATTAGGTTAACAAAAGCACGGAGAAAGTAGAAATTGAGGAGGGAATTAAAATATAAGGGGTCCTAGCCTAGTCAGGTTAGAGAGATTTTCTAACATTTAGGCATTAAGATAAACTCCAATCAAGTCTTATTTTAGGAGCAGTGATTATACATTCAGCTAATGGCTACTCAAGAGCACCATCTAATAAAACCTAAAAATAAACCCTGAAAAGTTTCTGAAAGAGACAATGATTGAAGGTTGATACCTACTGAGCAAGAGTAGCTTGAGTAATCATTTAAGACTTTTGCAACCATGCTCCAGCAGGGTAAAAACCAAGACTGTAAAAGTCCAACATGAATATCCAGTAATTGAATAATCTGCAAGAATAAAAAGCAGTGTCCTTCAGAGGAAGATAACAGAGCTCAGATTCGCTGAAATGTATCTTCCATAATGCTCAATGTATAATTCAGACTACTAAAAATCATGGTAAAAATTACTAGATATGGAAATATTACGCATAGTCAAGATGAAAACTTTATTTAAAGAAAATTGAGCCTACATGGCTTATATTTTGATATATTTTGCATCCCAAGAAGTTATTTAAGAACTTGATGGAAAACTTGATCTTAATGAGTAAAAAGTATCATTGACACCATGTGAAATAAGTCTTAAACCAAATTCTTAAAATGAAAGAGAATCATTCATGAAAAATCTGCTGGTAGGCTTAAGAGAAGATTAAAGATATCAGAAACAAAAGTTACTAATTCAAAAGGAAAAAAATTATCCAACTGGGAGAAAGGAGATAAAAACTTGACTGTTTATATTCTACAGGTTACTGAAGTCTGTTCATTTTTTGTGATGAGAAGGGTGTTTTATCTGTGTGGTATTCTTCCCAAGAACTCACAACACCAGTCCAATTAAGTTGAAAACATCTGACAAAGATTGAGAGAAATTCTGTGTGATAACCTGGTTGACAGTTCTGAAGAATGTTGGCCATGAAAAACAAGGACTGAGAAATTGTCACAGACCAGAGGAGACTGGAGATGAGATGACTGAATACAGTGCAGTCTCCTGACTGGATCCTATGCAGAGTGCAGAGAGAGAAGATTAGCAGAAACACTGGTAACATCCAAGTAAAGTCTAGAGTTTAGAGATTTCCCTAACAGTAATTTGCCTCTGTTAGTTTCCTTGTTTTAACAACTGTACCATCTTATTTTAAGATGAGATGTTAACAAAGGTAGAAAGCAGGTGAGTGACACATGAGAACTCTGTACTGTTTGTACCTTTTTTGGTAAACCTCAAATTATTCAAAAATGTGTTCACAAATTTAACAATACAGACTACATGAACAACATTATCAAACAAATTGACTTAATTTACAATTTAGGGCATTATACAATGAGTCTAAAACCTGTCCTCATTTTCTTTCCCAATAGTCTTCTTTCTACTTCTGCATCAACTTCCTCCTTCTTCAGATTCCATATATGAAAGAAAATGTGATTTACTTAACATAAGGATGGTCTTCAGTTCTATCCATTTTCCTGAAAATGACATGGTTTCATTTTTCACTATGATCTGTCTGTGTGTCTCACATTTTCTTTTTTTTTAATTTAAAGAAAAAAATGAAACAGAAAGAGGGTAGAAATAATACAAAATTAAAAAAAAAACACCCAAAAACAAAAACCAGCAAGAAATCACTAGTTGATAATTACATATTTTCCTCTTAGAAGTAGTTTTTCAAGCTACAAAAATAAAGCATACAAAGTAGACATTTAAACAGTGAGGCTGCAACCAGTTCTGTTCATCTATCCAACAAAAACTTAGTAATATGGTTACCAATCCTACACACTTAAACATATGTGCAATTATATCCTTTAGAATACTTTCTTTTCCTCTCTTTTTTTTACAATAACTATAATCAATTCTCATAAACTGTTTAGAAGTTCTACACATGTATAAGTCTCTACATGTATACCTAGCTTTTCTGTATTAGAGGGAAAAACAAATCAAAACAAGTCAACAATACAAATTCCTAGAGAAATATGAAATGAAAAGGACATATAAAACCATAATACTAGGTGATCTACCATAGTTACTATGATGTCTCTTGTTATTTTCAATAAAATTGTCTGTATCATCAGGCATAGTATAATTAAACTTAGCAGTACATAGCACTGTTAATAAAAACTAAACATTGGAGACATTGTAGGACCTCAACGGCAGTTAATAATCAAACCTGAATGGGTATCCTATTGAATCTTGTCATCTTCAGAGTAGTTGCCTCTACTCTCAGACTTGATACTCTTTAGCATACCAGATTTGAATAAAATCATTCAAGATAAAACAGTGATATAGCCAATCTTCTCTGCCTCATCTCTGCTATGCTATTTTTCTGTCATTGTTGTTTACTTTTCTCCTTCATTCCACTGTCTGCCCCTTTCTTTAAGGCCTTTCTGCCTTTGTTAATGGAATCCTGGTGATTTTCTTTTCTCTCTAGAATGTCTTTCAGTATACTTTGTAGGGTTGGATTGGTGGTCACAAACTCCCCCAGTTCCTCTTTGTCGTGGAAATATCTTGTCTCTCCATTAATTTTGAGAGACAGTTTTGCAGGGTATATCAATCTGGGTTGGAGGTTATTTTCTTTCAGGGCTTGGAATATTTTGTTCCAAGCTCTTCTTGATTTGATAGTTTGCATTGAGAAGTCTGCTGTGATTTTGATGAGTTTTTCTTTATAGGTAATCTGTTTCTTTTCTCTGACCACTTTCAATACTCTGTTCTTGTGATGGATTTCTGGGATCCTGATTATTATATGTCTAGGCATAGATCTGTTTTTGTTGTAGCTGCCTGGAGTTCTGTATACCTCATATATCTGAGCATCACTTCCATTTCCTATGCTTGAGCAGTTTTCCTTAATTATTTCTATGAATAGCCTTTTTATTTCATTTGTATTTGTCCCTGCTTCTTCATTCACATTTTTTATTCTTAAGTTATAAATTCTCTTGTCATCTTCTAGCCTTTGTATTGTTACTTCCTGGTTCCTTGTTGTTTTTAAGAGATCCTTCCTTTTGCAATCATACATTGCAAATCTACCTTCAAGTTTTGAAAGTCTGTCTGTAGTTTCTGTTAAGAAGTTTTGCCAGCTTTCAATGGAATTTTTAATTTCCTGATATTCTCTTTGGATCTGTTTCATGTATTCTAGATTTTGTTTATATTCTTCATCAAAGGCTTCTTTCCTTTCTCTGGGTTCCTCCGTTCTTTCATTTGTGTCTTCTTGAGGAGTACCCAGCATTTCTTTTATTAATTTTCTTATATCTTGCTTCACTTGAGTTGGAATTTCAGGTTTAAGTTCATCAATGAGGTCATGGAAGTATTTCTTTATGTCTTCTGAGGCTGTGTCCGATATTGCATGTTTGCTACCCTTGATCTCTTGTGTATTTACCTCTCCTGGACTTATTTACCCTGGGTTGGCAGTTGGAGGCTTTTTGTTGTTTCTCTGTCTTGTCATGTTTCTGGTTTCTTTCAGACAGGTGAATGGTGGAGGTCTCAAGACCTTTTAGTATTGCTTACAGTTTTTCTGCAGCATACTGGCTAGGGGATTTCTGCTTTTCCAGTTTGCTGTTTATCTGTGAGGTGCATGCAGGGGTGGTGTGGGCGAGCTCCTCCCCTCTAAGACAGTCAACCAGTGTCTTCAGCACGTTAGTGTCTGCCCTACGAATGTCTCAGATTTGAGACAGCCTCATCCCTGGCTATTGGATCCCATCCAAGAGTGTGGCCCAGCCCAAGTAGATCCCACCAATCTACTTTGGGCCAGGAGCCACCAACTGATGCTGCCTCAGTTGTTGATTCAAGCCTGTCCTGCCCAAATCCAATATGTAGTCTAGCTGGTCACCCTGTTCTGGGGAATCCAGTTTCCAGCATTCACCAAAGTCCGTGCAGCTCGGTTTGCTGTTTCCACTCCCTGTTGCAGTGCCTTCTCCCACCAAGGGTCTCGAACTCACCAGCCCCTGTTCTCGGCAGGGATGACCTCAGCTCAATCATGAGTCACCCGACTCTAAGACATGAGCAGAACAGCTACCGGAGCATGCCCAGCTCCAGCCCTCCATCCACACTTCTTCTTTTGTTCTTTTTCTTTTTCCTCAGTTTCTTCCTGGGTTGTGCGAATTCCTCTCCTTTTGTCTGGTCTTCTGCATGGTGTTAGATTCTAGCATCTGAGTTGTTTTTCTCAGAGAAGCTCTCTACCATGCTACCTATCAACCAGCCATTCTGGATGCAATCTATCTCACATTTTCTTTGTAACTTCATACAAAGGTACAAATGGGCTGGGCATCTATGTTGAAATTCCATACCTTGGCTCTTATCAACAATATTACAATTAACATGGTTCTGCAGGTGTCTCTAGTATATTAACTTGATTCCTTTGGGTATCTACTCTGAAATAGTATAATAAGATCATATGGTAGTTTTGTTTGTGGGCACTTACATAGTTTTTAACATGTTGGCTCTACTAGCTTAAATTCCCCCCAGTGGTGTATAAATATCCCTTTTCCACCATATCCATTCTAATATTTGTTAATTTTTGTTTTCTTGATAATGAACAATCTGATTGAGGTGTCATAGAATCTCAGTGCAATTTTGCTTTGCATTTCCCTGATGATTAAAGATGTTGAGCATTTTTTGTATATTTGTTAGTCACATATATTTATTTTGAGAAGTGTGTTCAGCTCATTTGCTAAGTTATTGATAGGATTACTTACTCTTTCAATGTTAAATTGCTTGAGTTATATATGCATTCTGATTTTTAATCTTCTGCTAGATGAATAGCCGGAAAATATTTCCTCTCATTTTATCAGATTTTTTTTCTCTCTGCTGATTGTTTTCTTTGCTAAGCAGAAGCTTTTTAATTTGATGTAATCCCACTTGCAATTTTTTTCTTTTCTTTTTTTTTCATTTTATGGAAAAAAGGTAAATCATAACTTCATAACAAAATAATAGAAGAATAACAATAGTTAATACATTACATATTGTCATCTTTGAAGTAGTTACTCAGAGTACAAGATATCAGCATAAAAAAATTCTCCCATCAACATTAGCATAAATCTTCCTTTTCAATGGACCAAGAGACAATAATAATATAACTAACTTGCATTTCATTCTCCCTTTTTCCTTCCTTCCTTTCCTCTTTCCCCCATCATGGTTCTTTTTTTCCTTTTAAGCAATTTCTTTCCATTGTACAATGTCTATTGTACATTTTTTTTTTCTTGGTAAAGTAATTGCCCTCATGCTTGCCAGGCAGGCGCTGTGCCACTAAAATAAATCCCTGAACCTCTACTGTATATTTTAGGACTTTATTTACTTGTTCAATTTCTCACACCAAGGAGATAGTATGATGTTTACCCATAAAAGATTGATTTATTTCACTTGTGATTATGGTATCAAGTTGCATCCATTTACCTGTAAAAGTCTCAACTTTATCTTTCTTTATAGTTTAGTAGTATTCTGTTGCATAAAAATGCTACATCTTTTTTTTTTTACTCATTCCTAAAATGATGGGCATTTGGGTTGTTTCCAAGATTTAGCTATTATAAACTGTGCTGCTATAAAATGGGTACACATACATCACTACGGTATGATATTTTAAATTCTTCTTGGAAGATACTCAGAAGGGAAATAGCTGAGTCGAATGGGACTTCTAGTCCTATGTTTCTGAGGAATCCCCACACTGATTTCCACAGTGGTTGCACCAGTCTGTACAACTACCAAACAGTAGAGAAGGATTCCTTTTTGCTGCCAGTATTTGTTACAGGTTAATTTCTTAATGGCAGCCAATCTTTCTGGAGTGAGATGGAATCTCAGGGATGTTTTAATTTGCTTTACTCAAATGACCAATGATGTTGAAATTTTTTCATGTATTTATATGCTATTTGTATTTCTTCATCTGAGAAGTGTGCATTCATCTCAGATGCCCATTTTTGATTGGGTCCTTAAATTTGGGGGGCTTGAATTTTTTCAATTCTTTATATGTTCTAGATAGAAGTCCTTTGTCTGAGGGACAGTTGGCTAAATTTTTTCCCACTGTGTGGGTTGTCTTTTCACTCTGTTGGTGAAAGAGCTTTTTACTGAGATGAGATCCCAGTTACTAATTCTTTGAAGTCTTTCTTGTGCAGTCTGGGTTTTGTTCATGAACTATGTGTCTACACTTATGTTTTCAAGTTTTCCACCTATTTTCTCTTCCACTAGATTTAGTGTTTCTGTTTTAATATTTAGATCTTTGATCTATTTTGACTTTAGTTTAGTGTGTGGTGACAGACATTGGTCTATTTTTAATCTTCAGCATGTAGAGAGCCAGTTTTTCCAGCATTATTTGTTAAAGAGGCCATCTTTCTTCTAGTAAATATATGTGGCCCCTTTGTCAAAGATGAGTTAGCTGAGTGTGTTTGTAGCTGTCTCTACAGCTTCCAATCTGTTCTACTGATCCTCAGGTCTGTGTTTTTTTAAACCAGTGCTATGCTGATACTGATAACATGGTAGCTTTGCAATATAATTTCAAGTCTGGGATTGTGATGCCTCCTGCCTTACTTTTGCTGCTCAGAATTGCTTTTTTAATTCTAGGTCTCTTCTGTTTCCAAATGAATTTTAGGAATGTTTTCTCTAAATCTGTGAGGTATGTTAATGATATTTTGATTGGAATTGCATTAAATCTGTATAACAGTTTTGGGAGTATGGCCATTTTCACAATGTTGGTTCTCCCTATCCATGAGCATGGGAATGCTCTCCATTTTCTGATATCCTCATTTATTTCATAATTCAGAGTACTGTAACTTTCAATATATAGATCTTTTACTTTCTTTGTTGGAATGATTCCTAAGTATTTCAATTTTTTTGGATCCTATTGTGAAGGATCTGGACTCCCTAATTTATGTCTCAGTGAATTTATTGTTTGTGTACAGGAATGATATTGATTTTTGAGTGTTGATCTGTATCCAGCTATCTGGATTTGCTTATTAAGTCTATCAGTCTTTTGGTGCAGTTATTGGGGTCTCCTATGTAGAGTATCATGTCATCTGAAAATAACAATAGTTTAACTTTTTCCTTTCCTATCCTTATTCCTTTTATGTCTCTCTCTTGTCTAATTGCTCTGGCCATTGATTCCAGAACTATATGGAATAGGAGTGGTGATAGTGGACATCCTTGTTTGGTTCCTAATTTGATATGATTTGGCTGTTGATTTGTCTGAAATGGCTTTTATCAGATTGAGGTTAAAACCATTTACTCCAATTTTCTGTAGGGTTTTTATCATGGGTGAGTGTTGGTCTTTGTCAAAAGCTTTTTATGCTTTTAGTGAGATGATCATGTGTTTTTTTGCCTTTGGTTCTGTTGATATAGTTTATTACATTTATTGATTTGCATATGTGGAACCATCCCTGGATTCCTGGGATGAATCCTACTTGGTCATGGTGTATAATCTTCTTGATGATTTGTTCCATTCTCTTTGCTAGGATCTTATTGAGGATTTTTTCATCTATGTTCATTAGGGAGATTGGGTGGTAATTATCTTTTTTGATGGGGTCTTTCTCTGGTTTTAGAATCAGGGTAAAACTTGTTTCTAGGAATGAGTTAGGGAGTATTTCATGAAAGAATTTGAGAAGAACTGACATTAAATCTTCTCTAAGTTTTTTTTTTTTTACAGAATTCAGCAGTGAATCATTCATGGCTAGGATTTTCTTTATTGGTACATTTTAATTACATTTTCACTTTCATGTACTGACATTGGTTATTCAGAATTTTTATATCTTCTCGATTCAGCTATGGTAATTCACACATATCTAGAAATATGTCCATTTTTATGTGCTCTTTATCCTATGAGAATAAAGATTTTTTTGAGTAGGTATTGATTATCTTCTTCAAGGGCTATAGTGATTTCATCTTTTTCATTACTCATAGCATGAATTTGAATCTTTACTTTTTTGGATAGGTTGGTGAAGGGTTTATCAATTTTATTTATTCTTTTAATGAACCAACTCTTTGACTCATTAATTCTTTGTACTGTTTTTGTAATCTCAATTCTGTTAATTTGTTCTCTGATCTTTATAATTTCCTCCCATGAATGGAATTTGGGTTGACTTGTTCTTTTTTTTCTATAATCTTGAAGTATAGCATTAAGATGTTTATTTGTGCTTGTTGTGTTTTCCTGAGAGTTCACTTTTATTATTATCCTTCTTAGAGCTGTTTTCATTGAGTCCTATGGGTTCTAGTATGTAGAATCTGCATTTTCATTTAATTGTGGATATTGTTTAATTTCTTCTTTAATTCTATAAGTAACCCATTGGTTGTTCAGAAGGGTATTACTTAATTTCCATGTGTTTATGGAATTTTTGCAATTTCTTTTGCCATTAATTTCCAATTTCAATGCCCTATGGTCAGATATATATGAAATAGTTCCAGTTTCTTTGCACTCACTTAAGCATGTTTTATAGACTAGTATATGGTCTATTTTAGAGAATGTCCTCTGTGCAGCTGAGAACAATGTGTGTCTATCTTCAGTTTCTTTAAAGCAGTTTTGACTGCTTTTAATGGAATTTTTAATTTCCTGGATGTCTGTTTGAATCTGTTTCATGCATTCTATATCTTTCCTATATTGATCATTTAAGGTTTCCATCATTTTCCTATGATCCTCTATTATTTTCCTATCTATATCTACTCTAGATATGCTGAACAATTCTTTCATTTTTTTAACCTAAGAGATTATTCCTCATCTGATTTCTTCTGTAGCCTCATGGATTTGTTTCTTTACTTTATTTGCTATCATTTCACAAATTTCAGGTGTGTATCTCCCATTTTCCTCTTTCTCATTGTCTCCTGGACTTGTGCTTGGTAGGGTGGAGTTCTGAGATTGAATTTTGGTTGTTTGTCCTGTCATTTTATATTTTAAAAATTTTAAATTTTGTTTTCTGTGTTGATCTATGTAAGTTTTTGTAGTATGTACCTATATCAGTAGTGTCAAGGCGTCTCTAGGAAAAGTCTGCTCTTCAGGGATGTCTTCTGTGTGCAGAAGGTTCTCAGTTTGTGTCTGTCCCAAGGTCCTACCTTCCCAGTTAATTGAGTGGGATGTTGGCATCTGTTTAGCTCAGTCCCTAGTCCTTTGGTTATGGCCTGTGATGAAGTTATTGCCCCAGAGCTTCCCAGGATTATTATGAAAGAGAACAATTGATTACAACAGATATGACATTCTAGCTAAAATAACATAGTTAGCAATAGCAATGGCACAAAGCACAGTTTAGAAACTGACAAACTGTAGTAACTATTAATTTTGTACTTTAAAATGTAGGAGCAAAGCTTACAATTATGTAACAGACCCAATCCTAAATTGGGACTTTGTGTGCAAAGTGTTTCCCCTTGGTGGAGTGGCTTTATCTTTTGATGGGGAAATTTAAGAAGGACAATGGATAAAGCAAAGATAACGGAAAAGAAAGTAGAAGCAAGGCTGGAAGAAAAAGAATGATCACACTTTGGGAAACTAGAGAAGAGAACTGCAGAAAAAGAGTGAAGATTAAGCAAGGTATTATCTGAACTTGGTCTGGAGGATGGGTTTAGTTTTCTGTGGCTGAAGTACTCCCCAGCCATTTGGAAAAGAGAAACAACAAAGATAAGAAAAAAGAAAAAGAAAAAGAAAAGAGTGAAAAGGGGTGGACCTGTTTCCATTCCACGTGTCTTTGTCTTTGTCCCCAAGCACATGCTGGTTCACCTAACTTACCATGTGTTGGCTCATATTTTTACTGTTGCTTTGGACTTTTCCATGCCACTAATCCCACCTGTCCACTGTGTGTGCCCTGGCTGATTTCCTACTTTGTCTCTGTTGCTCCCTCTAATCACCTGGTCCCACCAATGAAGCAGAGAGAAACTAGTCACCTGGATTCTTCTTGGGCTGGTATCTGGGTCCTGAAGATGTCCCATTTGTAATTCTTTCTGTTGACTCCTGAGCTATATAAGCCCTGTTCAGAAAACTTGTCTATGTCAATATCTTGAAGTGTTTCTCTTATATTTTCCATTAGTAGTTTCAAATTTTCATTGATGTATTTTGTTCATTTTGAGTTTATTTTTGTACAACTAACAGATAGAGATCTGGCTTCAATCATCTACAGATGTAAGTCCAGTTTTCTCAGCACCATTTACTGAAGAAGTTGTCTTCTTAAATGTATGCCTTTGGTCCCATTGTTGAGAATTAGTTGGTTATAGATATGGAGGTTTATTCCTCTGTCCTACTCCATTGTTCCACCTGTCTATCTTTAGGCAAAAGTTACACTTTTGTTTTTGTTACAATAGCTCTACAGTATAATTTGAAATTGTGTCCTTTCAGCATTGTTATTTTTGTTCAGTAACCTTTTGACTATTTGAGGTCTTTTGTACTTTATAGTAATTTAGGATTCTACAATTTACATTATTTTTACACTTCAGGATATAGAACATTCTCCAAGATAGACAATAACTTAAGTCTCCAAATTTAATTAAAGCATAAATGAAATCTCTAAAAATAGCAAAAACTTGAAATTTTATGAATATTTTCTGACCATAAAGAATTATAATAGAATTGAATAAAGATGTCTTTAAAAATCCCTACTATTAAACAAATAAATACCATGTTACCAAATAAACAACATCTCAAACAAGAAAATTGTTAGAGGAATTAAAAAGTATTCCAAATACATGGTAAAGAAAATAAAACAGGCTGGGGATTTATCTCAGTGGTTCAAGTGCCTGCCTGGCAAGTGCAAGGTCATGAGTTCGATCCCTGGTACAAAAAAAAAAAAAGAAAAGAAAAGAAAAGAAAACAAATGTATTAACAAATTTTTAGAGGCACCTAAAGAAGTACTTAGATGACAATTTATAACTGTAAGTTTTTTTATTGGATAAGTAAACAGATTTAATATCATTCATCCACTTTTCAACTTAAAAAATGGGCAGGAGAGATGAGAGGAGAAAACTGAGTAGGAGTTTCCTCCTGAAGTAGGAGGAAGGAGATAATAAACAATAACATAAGTGAAAATAATCACAAAAGGAAAAATAAAAACAAAATTAAAAAATTCATATAATTTACAAAACAACAGTGTCATTGGTGTGGAGAAAAAGACTCTATATGATACCAATATTAGAAATGAAATGCATTTCTTTTATAGTGGTAGTTTCCAGGATGACAGGTTTTTGACACCTGGAATCTGATTTGTGGAAGAGAATTATTCCATGAACCAGGGTAAGATGATGATTCAAGCACATTACATTTATTGTGCACTTTATGTCTATTATTATTACAGTGTGATACAGGGATGCTGCTAATGTTAATTTATATACTTGCAGTTGTTCCCCAGCACTAGCATCACCACCTCAGCTCCACTGCAGATCATCAGATATTCAGTTCTCATAAAGAACACACAACTCAGATCCTTCACTTGTGTAGTTTGCAGTATGTTTCTGCTCATACTTGAACTTAATACCCTGCTGAACAGACAGGAAATGGAGCTCAGGTGGTAATACCAGTGACAGGGAGCAGCTGGAAATATAGAAGCTTATTTTGCTTGCTTACATTCACTTTCTATTATCTGGTTTCTGGTCTATTAACAGATAATAGACTGTACTGTTCTGTGGCTCAGGGGTTGGGAATCCCTGTTCTACAAAATAAACAGATACTATCCTAATATTAAATCAGCCAAGGCTGTTTTATCATAGATAAATTATGCCTATAAATTCCATAACTTAAATGTAATAATCAAATTTCTTATAAAAAACAATAGCTTACTAAAACTGACTCAAAAGGAAACAGAAAAATCTGAAGCATCCCATACTATGAATGGAAGTGAATTTATAATCCTAAACCTTCCCACACACAAACACCTGAACAGATGTTTAACTGGTACAATCTATTTAACAATTAAATAAAAATCAACCTTAAAAATTGTTTAGGAAACTAGAGAGAAGGAAATGCTTGCCAATTTATTTTATGTTATGAAAGAAAGAAGAAAACAATGGAGTAAGAGACAAAGAGAAAGAAATGAAAGAAACTACAATTAGATTTTATCAAAAGTAAAAACTTGTCAAAAGGCATTTTAAAATAATGAAAATGCAAATCACAACTGTGAGAAAATATTTGCATAGACTTATGACAAGAGATTAATATCTAAGGGACAGTTCACTAAGATTTTTTTCCCCAGTTTTTGGGTTTTGTTTTCAGTATGCTGGAAATTTCTTCGGACATGCAGAAACTCTTTAATAAGACAGGATCCCAGTTATTGATTCTGGGAAGTATTTCCTGTGCGGTCTGATTCTTGTTCATGAATTCTCTACCAACCCCTGGGTCTTCAAGATTTTTACCTACTTTGTCTTCCAACAGATTTAGTGTTTCTGTTTTAATATTTAGATCTTTGATCCATTTAGATTTTAGTTTAGTACATGGTGACAGGCAGGGGTCTAATTTTAGTTTTCGGCATATGGAAAGCCAGTTTTTCCAGCACCATTTATTAAAGAGATTGTCGTTCTTTCAATGAATGTGCTTGACCCCTTTATCAAAGATAAGGTGGTTGAGTATGTTCATAGTTGTATCTTCTAGTCTATTCCATTAATCTTCAGGTCTGTTTTTATTCCAATACCATGTTGATTTTATTATGGTAGCTTTGTAATATAACTTCAAGTCAGGGATTGTGATGCCTCTTGCCTTGGCTTTGCTAGCAGCACAGTTTGTGATAGCTAAATGTTGGAAACAACCAAGATGCCCATCAACCACAGAGTGGATGAAAAAGTTGTGGTATTTTTATACAATGTAAGATTACTCAGCTACAAAAAGGATGATCTTGAGACCTTCATAGGTAAATGGAGACAACTTGAGACTATCCTCATCAGTGAAATAAATAAGAATCATATTTATAAATATCACATTGTGTCTCTAGTTTAAAAAAGTAATACGAAATGTAGAAGTAAAAAAACCTGAAATGTGTAATTGCTATCGTAAAAAAGAGAGGAAAAGGAAGAGCTCTAAAAGTTATAACTGCAGGTATGTTTAAGTGTGTAGGATAGATAACCATATTACTAAGTTTTTGTTGGATCATGGAACAGATCTGTTGGCAGTCTCACTCCACTTTGTATGCATTAATTTTGTAACTTGAACAACTATTTCTAAGAGAACAATATGTAATTTATCAACTAGTGATTTCTTACTGTTTATGTTTTCTTTTTTTTTTGGAACTATGTATTATTTCTACCCTCTTTCTGTTTTTTTCTCTTTAAATACATTTCAAAAAAAAGATGTGGTATTTTTATACAATGGAGTACTACTCAGCTATAAAGAAGGGTAAACTTTAGGCTTTTATAGGTAAATGGAGGCAACTTGAGACCATACTCTGAAGTGAAATAAATCAAACTCACATTTGTAAATATCATATTGTCTCCCCACTGTAAAAAGAAACTGAAAGAGTAATAAGATCTAAAATGTACTCTAGATATTGTGACAATGAAAGGGAAAGGAAGCGCTCAAAGGGAAAGAACAAGTGGGATGGGGATAAGGAGAAAAGGAAGAAAAGATTATATGTACATAGGTATACATACATGTGTGCATATATATATGTATACAAGATAGACAACTATACTACTAATCTCTGTTCATCAAAAAGAACAGTTTGTGCTTCCATTACTTTATTTAATCATTTTTAAATCATTTTTTTTTCATGCCTGAATCTTGTAACCTGAGCAACTGCTTCTAGGATAACAAAAGGCAATGTATTAACTAGTGTTAATTTCCTACTAAGTTTTTTGAAATTCTGTGTCATTTCTATCCTTTTTTTTTTCTTGCTTTAAAAAAAGTTTATTCTTCTGCTTTTAGACTGACATCCCCTAACAACTCTGCAACCAGGTAAAATCAACCAACTTTGGATTGAGACTGTAGTCACAAGTAACTGTTCCAATGGTGCCTTTAATAAACACTTTGACCTTGAACAATTTTTTTTTTATTATTTCAGCCTCAGATTTTCCATTTATAACATGGTTTGGGGTATGTGGGGTAATGAGCTTTAATTGCCCATCCAAGGCCAAGAGCCTTTATTTCTAATTTGTGTCTTATGTCACACATGTCAATCTTTTTGATGTAGCTTGTGATAAATGAGGGCTCTGGTCATCTCAGTTCTCTTTTCTCCTATAAACTAAGCCTAAGAGTTTGTGAAGGACACAGGGTAATTCAGTCCATCCTTGTTTCCTCCATTTTCTTTTGCTGTCTGCAAGGAATTGTGGTTTATAGCAGCTTTTACCTCTAGGTTCCTCCAGGGACAGAAACAGGATAGGCCAGAGTGAGCAGAAATGATCTCTTTTGTGACTGCTTCATTGAGAATGACTGAACCTCCATTTGTCTTTGTTGAAGGAGCCAATCAGTTGACTTGAGACCCTGGCCTCTCTCGCATTCTTTCATGGCTGATCAGTGATTCATAGAGTCCATTAAAATGCCTGGATGACCAAGAGCTCAATTTTCCCAGACGAACATTCTTGGCAGGGAAGAGGCTATTTCTCCTCTTTAGCAACCACTGAAGAGTCAGCATTTGGAGCCATAGAGAGAGTACATCTTGGCACATTGTACTTATCACACTGGCACTGTTTATTTGGCCTTGGTCTAGCCTAACATTAGGGTTTGTGATTGTGAAGGCCTTGATGAGTGACTGTGCTGATGGTGAGACATGTTGAGGGGGGCTTTATAACTTCAGGGCTCTCTGGAAGAATGTGTGGGAGTTATTTTTGGTGAATGCTTCCCTATAGGTTAGAAGTCTGAGCAATTATAATTCTCTGATATATAGATAGAAGTACAGTGAGATGATTTCTAAAATGTGAAGGTTGTAAAATTTATATATCAGAGTTGTTTTCACGTTATTCACATTTCCAAACAGTGGGACTGAAGGCTACTGCAAGCATTTGGCAACAGATCTGCTTCCCCATGAACTCATAGATATGCAGGTGCTTTGTAGCCTATGAAGAAGTCATAGTGCAGGAGGTTAATAGTATTGCCAACTTGCCTACTTTTCTCTATTCCCTAATTTCTAATTCTGCTAAGGAAAACTGCTCTTTTTAATGGCTTCTGTTGCCAGTGCCTGGCCCAATTCCATGCTTGTTTAAGAGGAAATGAAATTCCACCCATCCCATCTCATGGATTCTGCTGCAGCCTCTCCTTCTTCTCTATCCTCTGCCTCCATGTTAGCAGCCACCCACATCTGTAGAGGACAGCTTCCAAGGGCTCTTTACTCCAGGGTCCTCTGTGATCTTCACCTGTCCCTGGGTATGAGAACATCAGAATCAGATCTGTCCTTCCTGCTGTGGTGCAGGTCAGCTATAGCCACGTAACAACAGTAACAACAACAATGACACTGAAAAATGCAGCTGCTGTTAACTGAACTCCTACCATGGTTCAGAACTGTGTGTTCATTCCCTCCAAATTCTACAACAAAACAATATGTATACTATTATTGTAATTATTGTACAAATCAGGAAACAGGAACCAAAAAGCTCATTATACCCATGATAAAAAGTAAGTGGAAGAGCCAGATCTCTGCCTGGAGTTCATTTGCCTCCAGAGCCTATTAAATTTTTATTACATCTAAGTGTTTTTCTTAGAAGTGAATGTATTAGTCAGCAGTCCTATTTCTGGAACACAATATCCAGCACACACAACTTAGATGTGGAGAGGTTTGATTTAGTTCATGTTTTGGGAAATTTAGTCCATGGTTATCTGACTCCAAGACAGAAATGCATAGTAGATAGTCTTGGTGGAATTTTGTAGCAGCCAGAAAGCAAAGGAGGGAATAAGCACCAGAGAAAAATGATCAATGGACCAGACATAGACCCTCCAAGGCCATCCCTCCATGCTCCATCCAGATACACCTAGACATGAGCATTACCAATCTCACAGATGGATCCCAAAGCCAATCAAGTGGACACTTCACCCTAACCCCCACAGTGGGCATTTCATAATTCACAGATTACTAACCAAATACCTATATGGGGCAAACAGGGATAGGTCAGGGAAAAGGAAACGTGATGTTGTTTTCTGTAAGTTTGTTTTCTGTGCACAGTTAGACAGGCCATGAAGGACGCTCCTGTGTAGTAAGTGAAGAAAGCTGGAGTTTCCTTAAATTACTGGCAATGTAATTCTTGCCTGTTAAATACAAAGTTAACCTATAGATAAATTATAGCTTTTATTTAGTACAGAAGAATCTAATATAAGTCATCTTATAAAACTATAATAATGATGCATATATGTAATTAGATTAAAAGATTGGTATATATGGGACAATCGGTATCTTTCAACGAGGGGAATATTTCTAAACATGGTTTGAGAAGGCAGAGAAAGATTTAAAACAAAAAACAACAGAGCTCAAGTGTGGCTCAGTGCTATAGTATTGATCTAGTATGTGAGGCTCTGGGTTTGATCCCTAGTAAGAAACAACAGATACAACAATAAATAAACAAATATAAGCATATCTTCATGAGTTAAATAAGAAAGACCAAATGCTTTGGTCAAGGAACCTCAAAACTGTAACCTGAAGATGACAGATGTATTCTATTCAAGTAGACCTTCACCTCCTGTCTCAATTTTGCATATACCAAATGTCTCAGAAATATGCTATTAATAGCTAAGGAAGGACAATGAAAATGAAATCTACATAACTATTTTTTATGGCAGTTTCCACAAAGGCAGTTTTGTTTTCTTAGAAGAGTTATTATTTGGAATATTCTGGGATGGGTCAAACTGTCTCATCAAAAGGGCTTTTAGAGGTGACTTGTTCTGTGGGAAAGCTTATTGATAAGAATGAATTTCCTTTCAACACTGATTTGACATTATGTTGCAACCTTGACTTGTGAATCTACAGGACAAACTTTCTGGGGGAAGACACAGAATTTAATGGATAATAGAATAATGTTTACATAATTCATGGTACACAGTATCTAATAACATGAAGTATTTGCTTTCTCTTCTCCTGTTATCTAATGAGTATTTCCCATAAGGTCAACAATAGCATTGGAGGAACTCTTTTGACTTTTTTTTTTTTTTATATATATATACATGTTTTGGATTCTTTTACCTTATACCTCACCTCAACCCTGGGCACAGAGCACAAACACATTTCTCTTTGATCCTTAACTCTTTCACCTTTTTAATTAAACCAAGAAAGATTTCTGCCTCTTAGATATTTTAAAAGGTCCAAATCATATTTTTAGAACATTTAACTAGTCTATTATCTCCACTATGTGGTTCAAAGTCACTGTAAATTGACTTAAAATTCTAGGTAAAATAGTATTTGCTACATAAATTCAGCACCAAGAGTAACATTAAAAAGTCATTTTGGTGTGATATAAATTTTAGAGCTGCTACCAATCAAATCATAACAGATGCATTTATTCTTTTGGAAAGCTTATTAACATTAATTTACTAACAATGTACCCTTCAGTTATAGTCAGTAATACATCTGAAGATGGAAATAATGACATAGTAGCTAAAAAAATTATACATATATATATATATATATATATATATATATATATTAGTAAGACTGAGTTTTAAATTATTCCTACCCTGGCATTAAGGGTACCTGAGTCCAGTCTTAATTTCTAGAAACAGATTCCAAACTCCAATCTTCTAGATTAACTCTTAATTCCAGAAATAGGACCAATGCCTATGACCTTGAAGTTTTTACCCTGCTGTTTCTTCTAGCCATATCATTTTGTATCCACCTTGCATCAGTAACTAGAACACTTCCAAAGCTGTATCAAAGAGCTCCTATCCTCCAAATACAGTCGATTGAAATTAAATGCTTCTTTCACTGGGTTTGTTGGTCATTCCTAGTCCTTGTTTATAACTTATTAATTTTCTCAGGACACAAACTAACATACTTTTTCACTGGATAGTAAATTCATTCAAGATGAGGAAGAGGATGTCTGGAGTACCTCTATAATCTACTCAGGCCCTGGTATGGATGAGTTAGACTAAATCGAACTGATGATACAATTTTTATTTTAATAAAATTCCAAAAAGAAGAACTGGCAGACAAGTATTTGAGACTCGTAGTGTGATCAAATTCTACTAAAGTACTATGTAAGAGTTTAACAGATTGTTCTTGGTTTGTTAGTCACTTTACATTATATAAACCACAAAATCTATGAGGTCAGCTTTTGTCATTTGAAAATTCTGCAGCAAATATGATAATCACATAATCCAAATTGGCCTGTTGAAAAGGTGACTTCTAAAAATGAAACTCCTAGCATAATTAGCCCTAATAAGGGGTCTGTTTAAAGTTATTGCCTTCTCTGATTTGCTCTTTAAGTTTTAATCTCTTTATTAAAAATAAAGCGACGTGGCTCTAATGTTGAACACAGATGGAGGCCTTTCATTAGCAACAACATTTCTTAACCCAGTTAGGGTTAAAAGAGACTTCGATTATTGTTCTGCTAGGCAGGGCTATAGGTTTTTGGAGGATAAGAAGCATGTTGTCCAAAGTTTTATTTCCTACTTTCCTTCTGGTATCATTTTAAAATACTTACTTTTCAATCATTCTTCCTTAATGCACTCTGATCTTTCTTCTATTTAAATGATTCTCAGCCTGGAATAACTCTATCTGGATTTTGTCATCTTTGGAGTTCTGCTCCAGCCCCCCTTCCTCCTTCTCTAACCCAACTTTGACAACTCTATTTAACAATTTGATAGCTGTGGCTTCTATGACCTCTCCACTCTGAGAGTCCTCAGACTTCTGGAGATAGTTTAGATGGTCACAATGAGGCAATGTTTTTGACATCTCATAGGTAGAGTCTAGGATTGCTGTGTATGCAACCTACAATACTTAGGACAGATATTTCAGCAAAAGTTGCTTGAATCCCACATGTCAACAACCCTGCTCTTAGTTACACCTTCATTGACAGCAGGAACCATTTAGTCATTTTCTGTATATTTGCTTTATAACAACTTTTGCATGTGACTGTTCCTATCTGTCTTTCTGTCCAAGTGCTTAACTTTCTTATTAGAATTTCTAATAAAAAGGACAACTCCCTAATTCTTCACTAGACTTCGCTCCTATTCTTAGCATTTCTACCATTTTATTTTCTTACATTTTGACATTTCCTCCTAGTAGATCCTTTAAAATAACAGTCACAATAATGTGCCACTTAACTAAATGCTACTTCCTACCTGGAAGGAACTTGTAGCATCATGTTCATAAGCTGACAGTTCCTTGCTGTTACCTTTCAATTCACTAGACTTTCCAAAGAAATCTTTCTCGTGCTACATTTTGAAGATGGTCTTAGTCCATTGTCTTTTACTGATCACACAATACCACACATTGTGTAACTTGAAAGAAATATGGGTGTTTTTTTTTGGCTCATGGTTCTAGAGATGCAAGGTCAAGGGACTGCATTTGGTAAGGGCCTTATTCCTGGCAGAATCTCATAGTGTGACAAGGCATCCCATGGAGGAAAAAAAGGAGCCAGTGCATGGTGTGTTTTCTGGCCCTGTGCTTTTCTTAAAAGGCCTCCAGCATTGCTATTTTTTAGGCTAGGAGCCCAGACTGAGATCAGATTCTCCACATGGACAACTTAAACTCTGCTTTATCTGATCTCCAGAATAAAACAAAAAAGAAATTAAGTTTTATTGTGCTTTTACTGATTCTATCTTACTTAAGTGAATCAACTTCGTAAATTTTGCATAAGTAGCAGTTGAAATCTTATGAAAGCTTGGGATAATTTTTCAGTGTTATTTATTTAATAGCAGAAACAAGAGTGATTTTCCTTATTGTTAAGCCATAGTTCAAAGGATGAAAGGCAAAATAGAGACACTCTCTGGAACTCCTAAAGGGAAACACATCCTATGTGCATGCAAATGTCCATGTGGATGCTTTTGGAGGGTCCAGGGTTTGGAATATTGCAACTGGTGTTGTCAGGGTTACAATACACAACTTTAGTTTCCCAAAAGATCCTCTTTATTAGATCTGCTCACTGACCTATGTCCTATTCATAATATTTAGCTCCTCTGAAGAACATTACCTTTCTTTTCTTTCTATTTTTAGGATTTCGCTTTTGGATTTTAGCTTTACTTTAATATAAAATATTGCATGTATATTGCACTTATCTTGAATGAATATCATAATGCTATTTAATCTGTTTTTAATAATTTTCAAAAATTCTCATTCACTGTCTCTTCAACTAGTTCATCTGTTTAATTTTATTCTCTTTTCTATATTTTAAATTATCTATATATTAGACATTTAAGAGTTTCCATATTTCCTTAGATACTGTTCTTCTGCTTCTCATATTTTTGATTCTTTAAGGTATAGGTGGATATTTTACTTGAATCTATTTCCAATTAATTGACTCATCAATGGTTACTGATCTATTTAATTCCATCTTTGAGTATTAATTTTAACATAGTTTAGTTCCAGAATTATCTTTTTTTAGGATTTCCAGTTAGCTACTCAACTGTCCCAGTTTTTTCTTATGCACTTAAATAATTATTCAAATCATTTTAAAGTATATGTATGACAAATACAGCCTCTCAATTCTGTTTCTCTGTTGCTGTTGACTGCTTAACCTTTTGAGTTTATTTTTTGAAGAGATTTGGCAAAGATTCATTTTTTTCTATCTCTGGTCTTTTAAATCAGACACAGATCTGCTTAGAATAAAGCTGATTTTTAGAGCACACAAAGGCTGAGCACAAAGGATAAGGTTAAATCCAGCACTCAGAGTGATGAAGCATAAAGTAGATTGGAAAGGTGTCTTTGTGAGAAAAATGATCGTTTTTCAAGGTGATTACTCAAGCAGTCAAGGTTGAAGCTTTTCCACTGCAGAAGTAAGAATGGTTTAAGGTAGGAACTGCACAGTGGGGTTTTCAGCTGTCTTTATCATAGTGTTATGGTTCAGATCTAATGCTCCCCCCTACCCCAAAGTCTCATGTGTTTGGAAGATGATTGGAACATGGTTGTTGAGTATTTTAGTCCAAGTGAGAAAGAGACTAATACATAGGGTAAGCACAGTCTTTACTAGACAATGCACATTTTAAAAAATTGTTTTCTATTATAGCATGGAATAGATTTATAAACAAACTCTTATAAACAAACATGATTTTATTGGCATATGCTTGGAGAACATAACCACTACATTTGTACATATGACCTTGATTTTTTTCAATCCCCTTTGCCCCTCCTTCCTTCTTCTGCTTCCTTTCCACATCTATAAAAAAACCTGTCTCCATGTTTTCTACCATCTCTCTCTTATATTATTTTTTAATTTATTTAGACTTTGTGTTTCTCACATAAGAGAAACTATGTGATATTTAATCTTCCGTGACTGACGTATTTCACTTAATATTACGATCTGAAGATCCAGTCATTTTCATAAAAAAGACATGAATTCATCCTTATTAAGGCTGAATCAAATTCTATTGTGAGTCTACACCACATTTTCTTTGTCTATGCATCTGCCTTCTTTGCCTTTTTAAATTAACATTATTGGTGCAATTTAAGGATACATAATGATCATATTCATCTCAGGGAATTTGGACCTGTGTATGACATATCTTGACTCCTCTTTTATTCCCAATTCCTCCCTTCCTTCAACCCTCTTCCCCTACTTATTTATAAAGTTTGTTTCCATTTTATCTTTCTTTCATTGTTCTTTTATTTTACCTCTCTTTCCTTCCTTTCCCCTTCTCTCCTTCGAACTTTCTCTTTCCTTTTCAATGATTTTGTCCTCTTTTACAGCATCTATTGTACATTTTGATCCTTTCAGTTTCTTTCACTAGGAACACAATGGGATATTTACACATGTGTGCCCAATTTATTTCACTTAAGAGTATAGACCCAGGGTGTATCCATTTATCTAAAAATGTCTCAAGTTTATCTTTCTTTAAGTCTGAGTAATACTTGAATGTATTAAAAAATATTTTTGTTGTCCGTTGCTTGGGTGATGGGCATTTGGGTTGTTCTCAAGATTTAACTATTATAAACAGTGCTGCTGTAAACATAGGTGTGTATATGTCCTGTGGTATGGTGTTTCTTATTCTTCCAGGAAGATATTCAGAAGGGGAATAGCTGGGTCAAAGGCCAAAGCATCTAGTTTTTGGAGGAATCTCCACACTGATTTTCACAGTGTTTGCACTAATCTACACTCCCACCAACAGTGGAGAAGGGTTCCTTTTCCCCCACAGTCCTGCCAACATTTGTTATTGATTTTTTCACAATAGCCATTCTTTTGGGAGTGAGATGAAATCTGAGTATTGTTTTAATTTGCATTCCTCAAATGACCAATGATATTTAGCATTTTTCATATACTTACTTGATGTTTGCATTTCTTTATCTGAGAAGTATGTGTTCATCTCAGATGTCCATTTTTGGATTGGGTCTTTAAATCTGGGTCTTTAATTTTTTCATTTCTTTATGTTTCTGGATATAATTTTTTCCCACTCTGTGGGTTGTTTTTTTGCTTGATTGGTGATTTATTTTGTTGGGTAAAAGCTTTTTAATAGATTGAGATCCCAGGTTTTGATTCCTTGTAGTATTTCCCATGTAAAATATAGCAGTGACTCCATCAGGTCCTGAGATTTCTTTGTTGGTAATTTTTTAATTATATTTTTAGTTTCACTGACTAATATTGGATTAATTAAAATATTTATATCTTATTTATTCAGTTTTGGCAATTCCTATGTATCTTGGAATATGTCCGTTTCTTCTGTGTTTTCCATCTTATTAGAGTACAAGTTCTTGAAATAGGTATTAATGATCATCTAGATTTCCACAGGTCCACTGTGATTTCACCCTTTTCATTCTTGGTTGCGTGAATTTGAGTCTTTTTTCTTTTTAATAAGGTTGACTAAGGGATTATCAATTTAATTTAGTCTTTCAAAGAACTAACTCATTGACTCTTTGTATTGTTTTCTTGGTCTTAATTACATTAATTTCTGCTCTTTTATTTACAATTATGTCCTTCATATGAATTTTGTGTTTGATTTGTTCTTCTTTTTCTAGAAGTTTGAGGTTCAACATTGGATTGTTTATTTCAGCTGATTTTATTTTCTTATATGAGACTTGACTGTTATAAATTTCTCCCTTAGGATTCTTTTCATTGTGTCCTATAAGTTCTGGTATGGTATATCCACATCATCATTTAATTATAGATAGTGTTTAATTTCTTCTTTAACAGCATCTGTGATCTACCAGTTGTTCAGGAAGGTGTTATTTAATTTCCAAATGTTTATGTAGTATTTGTGGTTTCTTTTGCCATTGATTTCCATTTTCAATGCACTAATAATATGCATGATATAATTTCAATTCCACTGCATTTATTTAAGCATGTTCTGAAGCTGTGGGATGATGGAACACTCTGTAGACATCTACTAAGTTCATTTGTTCACCAGCTTTGGTTCAGTTTTGATATTGCTTTCTTTTTTGTCTTGTTGATCTCTCTGTGACAGTGATGTATTAGACTTCTCCATTACAATTGTGTCAGTGCTTTCATGTCTATTAATATTTGTTTATAAAGTTGGGATCACTGGTTAAAATATATATATATATATAATTTCTTCTTGGAGTTTTCCTTTCTTTGTTTCTTTTGATCAGTCTTGGATTGAAGTGGCCATAGTCTGCAAACAGAACAACTATTCTTACTTTTTTCTGGGTTCTTGTTGTATGGAGTCGTCGTCTTCTTCTTCTTCTTCTTCTTCTTCTTCTTCTTCTTCTTCTTCTTCTTCTTCTTCTTCTTCTTCTTCTTCCCAGCGATCTAACTCATGACCTTGCACTTGTCAAGCAAATGCTTGTGCTGCAAAGCTAAATCCCCAGCCCTGGAATATTGTTTTGATCCTTTGACATTCCATCTATATATTTATTTTTGTGTTAAATGTATTTCTTGCATGCAGCATGTTGTTGGGTTTGTATCTTGATCCATTCTGCCAGTCTCTTTCTTTTAACTTGTGATTTCAGACCATTTACATTAATGATTGTAACTGACATGTACTTGCTAATCATTCTCATATTATTTTCCTGTTGTTAGTGCTGTGTTTTTTGTTTTTGTTTAATTATTTGTCCTGCCTGTAGCTTTTTTCTATTGGTGTTCTTGGAATTGTGGTCTTTGTTTTCTCTTTCTAAATTATCCTGCAGAGGAGTTTGGAGATCTGGGTTGGATGTTGTGAATTTCTTCAGTTGTTCTTTGTCAAAGAAGTATCTTATTTCTCCATTGATTTTGAAAGATAACTTTGTGTGGTACATTAATCTGGATAGGGAGTTGTTTCCTTTCACACTTGAAAAACTTCACTCAAAGCTCTCCTTTAGTTGAGGACTTGTGTTGAGAAGTCTTCTGTGATTCTGGTGAGTTTTCCTTTACAGGTGATTTGTTTGTTTTCTCTGCTTTTAATATTCTGTTTTGCACTGAATTTATGGAATCTTGATTACTATATGACTTGTTGTAGATTTATTTTGGTCATGGTTATTTGGAGTTCTGTATGCCTTATTTATTTGCAAATCAAATTCTTCATCCATGTTTGGGAAGTGTTCTGCCATTACGTCTGTGAGAAGATTGTTTTAATGTTACTTTCACTATTTCTGGTTTTTTCATTAACTTTGATCAATTTCATGCTGTTTTTATTCACTTAATCTTCAAGCTGTTTGATTTACTTTTCATGGTCATTTGCTTATTTGCTATTTTTAAAATATTTTGTGGTTGCTAATTGCAATCTTACTCTCTAGATCTGATATTCAATCCTCTTCTTGAATTTGTTGCATACAATTTCAATGGAATCTTTAATCTCCTAGATACCTATTTAAATCTGTTTCATGGATTCCATTTATTTCCTATGTAAGATGTTCATGGTTTCCATCATTTCCCTAAGCTTCTGTATCTTTTGTTTGTGTCTACTCCAGTTTCCTTGAGCATGTTTTCATTTTGATCATTATTTCTTTTTTTACCTGAGAGATTTTTTTTCCTATAGCTGCATCCATTTGTTTTTTTCACTTCTGTTGCTATAATTTCAGCAAGTTCCAGTTGTTGACTTCTGATTTTCTCTCTTTTTGTGCTTTGGAATTGTCCTATGTGGAGGTCTGGGGTTGCATTGTGCTTCTGTGCCTTGTCATTTTCTGTTTACTGTTTTTAAATTTGTTTTGTTTTCTTTGTTTGTGCTTGTAGATTTCTTATGGCATATAGCATTATCACTAGTATTGGGGCTTCCCTAGGAAATATCTATTCCTTAGAGATGTCTTCTAGGTTGTAGGTGGTTCTTGGTCTTTGTGTCTAACCCAAGAAGCTATCTTCAAAAATTATTAAGGATGAAAAGCTGCTGTCTATTTGGTTCAGCACCCAGACTTTTGGTACTGGGCTGTATTGATGATTATGAACCCAGACAATCATAGTGTTATCATAAAAGTAAGAAAAACTGATTATAACATGTGTGACATTCTGCTTAAAGTAATACAATTAGCAATAACACTAGCATCAAGCACTGCCTAGTAATTGAGAAACTGTGATAACTATTAATTTGGTACCTTTAACCATAGGAGCAAGCTCTACAATTATATAACAAAATCCAACATCTAACAGGAACTTGTATAAAATGAATTTCTGTTTAGTAGGGTGATTTTGCCTTATGTGTGTATGGGGGTGTTAAGAAGGAGAGGGGCAAAAAAGATTAATTAATGAGGAGAAACATAGTAGAAGTCAGGTTGAAGGGCAAAGGATGATCACCCAAAGTTTGGGGAACCAGAGAAGAGCACAGGAGAAAAATAATGAAAGAGAAAGCAAAGAATATTGGTGCAAACCAGGAAGAAAAGAGACAATGTTCACTCACATGAAAATATAATAAAGTCAAGAGAGGTAGTTGAGGGATGAGAGAAAGAACATGACTAGAACAAAACAAAGATAAAGTAGTAGTAAAACAAACAGAGAGACAGACAGACAGACAGCCCTAAACAGACAGTAAAAGGAAAACCAGTCAAACAACCAAAAATGAAAAAGAATAAAATTTCTGTGGTGTCCACTGTTCTGTGTTAGTGTTTTAGATGAATCCCAGAAATGTGCTGTATTACTTTTCCATGTTTAAAGTAGGATTTGTGCTGGGTATGGGGCTGATCTTGGCCTCTGGATGTGGGGGCTAGGACTGGTCTTCAGATGACAGCATTCTGTTTGTCCACTTCTTACTATGATTGTCTCTACAGTGCTCTCCATGTTGCTTTGGTACCTTTGGGTACAGAAAGCCTGGAGCTGCTCCCAGACCTGTGTACAGTTGGCTCATTCTGGACTTTGCACAACTTCTTCCATTATACTCCACAAACTCCTCTTACACATTGGTCATAGGCCCTATTCTGTTATAGGCCAAGGCTGCTTGCTTCCGTGTGCCACTGGGCCAAGGACACTCTGGTAGATATAGACCAGAGGTACACTTCCAATCCTTTGTATGTAGAGTTAAGACTGGATTTTGATAGCTGCAGGAGTTCCCAGCTCACATTTCTCAGGAAATTTCCCCTCAAGATTCCTTCCAGCTACTGTGAGTCTACTGTGACTGGATGGTTTTCCACTCTGGGACATTGGCAGTGAAGTGACTCAGCACTATTATGCTGCTGAGGTTCTCCTAGAACCCTTTAAAATAAAATAAGCCTCATCCACCTTCTCATTTTCTATATGTTGGTGCCAGAGCATGGCTCAGGATCACCTCAGTCACCAACTGCTGACTCTGTGTGGTCCTTTGGGAAATGATGTATCATATTCTTACTGATGCTTCTGAGTTTTTTTTATCTCCCCACTGTCCACTGCACCACAGTGCTGTCTGCCACATCTTTAGTAATTTTAATATCAAGTGTTGTTCAATCTTTGTAACTACAAACGATTTAAACTGAGCTGATTACAGAAAAACTTCATAAATATCACATACAGCATATTAAAATTATTTATAGTAGAGAGACATAGCTAGCATCCAAAGAAAATTTATTCCCAAATTGTTACAGTAGATATTAATCAGTCCAACATGCTTATTAATTGATCCCATAGGTACAATAATAGGTCAGCCTGATTTTAGTGTTTATTCTTTTGTTGAACTAAATTAGAAACACAGCACTTACAGAATAAATAAACCCCAGTGATACAGCCACTCAAGCATGGGCATATCTCTTCTGTTAGCTCAAATCTCAATTCCCACTGTGAGAGTAGAGTTCGTTCTTCATAAAAAAAATGTGCTGGCAGAGGTTGTCAGATGCCTTTCAGTAAAGATCTTCCAACCCAATGGCTAATAGAGAGACAGCAGCAGAGATGGAAGGAAAACCCTTAGCAATTTTGCTAAGAAAATGCCTCCTTTCTTTAGAATGTTGGATTTTCTCATGCTAAAAGTTTTCTGTGAGTTTCCACTGTTTAAAGATAAACTCCTGACACACAAATTTTCTGGACTCATAATCAATTGGATTTTTTGAGGTTTTAGAAGAGTTTTTCTTGGAAATAAGGAGAAGGAGAATAGCTCCTGGATTTTTAGGGGGAGTCCTACATAGTGTGGCTGCATAACTCCAAATCTAGAGTTAATTATAGATAAACAGTACAGAAGTTGGGTGACTCACCAAAGTTGTAGCTTCTTATAGAAAGGTAATCTCACATTTTGAGTCCTTGTTGACTTTAGAAGACCAGGGCCAAAATATTGTTTAGCTTTTTAGCTTTTATCTCCAAACATCAGTTTTTGAAAACTCAGGAGATCAGTTACACCAGTATTGCAATTGGAGCAGTAGGTTAAACTATCTTATCTAGATATCAAGTACCTTGAAATATAAAGTATGACTACAGAACTGTATTTTTTAAATCTAACTATGGTCATCTTAGATGTGGAATTTTTTGTGTTAACAACTATAAAATTGGACAGAGAAGATTTGAGATCAAGGAAAACATAGCAATTAACATGACAATCATGATGATATTACTATATTAGAACCACTAAGTTTTGCTAATATTTCTGAAACATTTAAATCTCCATTTTAGTATAAAATAACTTTTAATAAATTACCTTTATCTAATTACAAAATGTCATATGACATAAAGACATCTGTATCTAAATTTGTTATCTTTTCTTTTAGAAAAAAATTTTGAAACAGAAAAAGGGTAGAAATAATAGAAAATCTCAAAAACAAAACAAAACAGAAAAACAAAAATAGTAACCAGTAAGAAATCACTAGTTGATAATTACATATTTTCCTCTTTTTTTAAAATTTTATTTAAAGGGGGGGAAGCAAAACAGAAAAAAGGGTAGAAACAATACAGAATTTCAAAAAAAATAAACAGTAAGAAAACACTATTTGATACATTACATATTGTCTTCTTGGATATAGTGGTTCAAGTTACAAAATTAAAGCACACAAAGTGGACATTCAAACAGTGAGGCTGCAAACAGTTCTGTTCACCCTTCCAACAAAAACTTAGTAACATGGTTATCAATCCTACACCCTTAAGTATACATACAGTTATCTCTTATAGAGCACTTTCTTTTCCTCCTTTTGCTTTTTAAAAAACTTTTTTATTTAAAGAAAAAATTTTGAAACAGAAAGAGGGTAGAAACAATACAAAATCTCAAAAACAAAACAAAACAAAACAAAAACAAAAATAATAACCAGTAAAAAATCATTAGTTGATAATTACATACTTTCCTCTTAGATGCAGTTGTTCAAGTTACAAAAGTAAAGTCCACAAAGTGGACATCCAAACAGTGAGACTGCAGTCAGTTTTGCTCATCCATCCAACTAAAACTTTAGCAACATGGTTATTAATTCCACACACTCAAACATACATGCAGTTATATCCTTTAGAATACTCTCTTTTCCTTT